>LR990294.1:5332500-5547500 GCA_905147355.2 Apotomis turbidana | reverse complement strand
GGTAGATTACGCAGAAGCTCAGTGAGTTCAAATTAGGCCTGTGCTTACGAATAAGGGAGGACATAAACGAATTAGTTTGAGCTGTATTAGTTCTAGTTGTAAAGATGCAGTTTGGATGCAGTTTTAACGCTATTACAGTGATTCAAATGGATGTCCAAAACGCTAAGAATTTGTCGAATTTAAACTACAATTATACAATTTGCTATTGACTTACAACTGGGAAGGCATTTTTTCCACTGCTGGGCAAAAAAGGTGACTCTTTTACACCATTTGTCACTCGTAGCTGCATGGTCTCTCCACCTCCACGCGCTAATATGGATCAAACCAAATGGTTCAGAGACTGTGAGTCAGATACCGAGGTTCTGGTTCCTAAGAACAGGTTTCCGTATCTCTTATAGTTTTCGTTTCCTCCCTACCGACCCACTTGGATTAATCAACCTTTATGCATACAAATCATCTCAGCATAATATATTCAGTCACTTACGGCAAAATTAAATTAGGTGAAAACCGTACATAAAATTCATAGAATCAACCCTTAAATAAGATAAAAACATTAAACTTCAGCAGTTTGCGTCCCTTTTAACGAAAACACTTCCGTATAACATTTTGTACAAGCAACGCTTAAATGGGCCAATAAAAAATTAGGGTCAGCGTCACCAGTTGGAAGGAAACTTGGAGTACTCTAGTCGGCTGTAGGGTTGTAAAACTTGAACGTTGTCGCGAATATACTTAGGTTATTGAACGTTCGCTTTCTCGAACGCAGATCTTAAGAGATATGGAAGAAGAAACGCAGGTTCTGACCTTCTTTTTGGTATGGTTGAATAAATGCAGTCGGGGTGTTCGTAGAAGGGAGCCGGGTTTTATTTTGTATGTATGTTTTTATTTTCATCTTTTTGACGTCTTAAAATCCTTACTTTTATATGTTTATATGGGATAATAATTTTGAATAGTAAAATTGACATCAAAGAAAATAAATCCTGTTTTATCTCTATTCATGTTGGCAGCGAATGCATGAGATTCAATGTAAACGTCGGTTCATATAAAAAAATATACGTCTTGATTTGTAAATATGAACTTCATTTTTTTTCTAAACTGTGTTGAAACAACTCGTCATAACTTGCGAACGCTATTATCAAAATATTCGCTACATCTCTAGTCGGCTACCTTTTTCGACGCTTTGTAATTACGTATCTTACTCTTTTTGTAGAAGGTGCCCGTGGGAAGCGTACCTATATTGAGAGTTTTTCGGAATTAGGCACCTCGGAGTATTTAAAACTTTTCGAGGTTATCGCGCCGGGCAGTAATGAGCTTGATAATTAATGGACCGGACTGTCTGAAAAGATTTAGCGTGGCCTAATAAGTAGGTAGATGATTCAGTTTGTGGGATAAATACGCGTAGTATACCTAAATTATAGTAGGTACCTCTTTCTATAGTATATTACACCTACTATTCTTTACAATAATATTTTCTTCGGTTTCAACAAATCCGGTTACGAACCAAACTTAGCCCGTGGCTAACCAAAACTGGCTTCACATTCAAGCGCTCTGACTAGGTTCCTAGGCGTATTTATTCTAAGCCGCAAACCCACTTTAAAACCATCGAGTAATCGCACTGACATCGGCAAATGTGTAATTGGAACTGGTGTATTGTTGCGCTGAATACGTGGAAACACGGTGTCCTAATTCCGGTCCCCGAGTGCAAGGAAAGATGTGGAATGGACGAACAAAGCGGCGCATAGTGGGGCCACAGACTAGAAGAACAGATGTGTTATTCTACTAATTTATGAAGAGCTCCATTTTTAGAATACTTACATAGATTGAATACGGTTTCCTAATTCCGGTTGACTACAGACTGGAAGAGTCGATTTGTGCCATTTTTCTCATTTATGATGAGTCCCATTTCTAGAATAGTTGGAATGGAACACGGTGTCCTACTTCCAGTCACGAGCAGTGCAAGGAAAGATGTCGAATGGAACAGCGGCGCATAGCGGGCCACTGACTAGAAGAACAGATGTGTTATTCTAGTTATTAATGAAGAGCACTATTCCTCGAATATGCGGAATGGAACACGGTGTCCTAATTCCGGTCCCGAGCAAAGCAGGGAGGCGTGGAGTGGACGAACAAAGCCGTTGCATAGCAGTGTTTGGTAAGTAAGACTCGTGTTAGGGAATCATCAACGTAGGTTCGGATCCTACCGACTGCGCCATGTTTAAGTACTAGCTACAGGACGTGAATTAAAGTCAAGCGCTCGATGAAGACTCATTTATTATCAAACACTCTCATTCATGCATACATAAAATATCACAAACAGAGCAATAGTTAGCAATAGCAGAAGGACAGCTGCTTTAAATTAACGATAGTAATTTGAACCTGACAGGGATTTGAACCATTTGTCGACGCGGGACGTTTAGAAACAACTAAGGTACCGGTCCGGTAAGGGTTTCGGTCAGCAAGTCATCATATTTTTTCAGTGCTTAACTGTTTTGAACCATTTCAATTTTATCTATTGTATTTAAACAGGCTTTTTGCCGTCATGGCATAATAAACTGGCTCAAATCCACTGTTAAGGTCTTTGTATTATAAAATACACATATTATGATAACTACTGATAAAATTCACTTATATCGTAAAGAAACAGCTTTTAGGCAATTGCGGCTTCTAACGATTTAAAGAGGTCTTTTATTCATAATTTTCTTTCCATTCTCTTTAAAAACTACATTAATGCAACCGTCACAATCTGCCGCTGCAAGCCCCAGCGCCTCTCAAACCGCCATTTATTCAAATTTGTACGACCGCACAAATTCTGGCGTCCTTATTGAGCGCATCGCAATTTCTAAATGGAGATCACATAAAAGAAACCACCCTTCTAGTTTTTGCTGGTCTAGCAATTAAATGCGGGCAGAGTGCTATTGTTTTTACAAGCTTTTATTTCCCGAAACTAAAGCCGGTTCTTATGAAGCTCGATACTCACTACACGATGACTGGCTACACTGGTGGTAACAAATGCACCAAGACAATCCTGGTAACGGCACCAAAATGTATCGATTTAATAGTTTTCAACAACTAAAGATTAACAAACACATTGTACGAGTAGGTACGTATTCAATAAATTTTTGATCATTATCAGTATAAAGTATTAAAACTATTTTTACACTATTTTATTATTAAAACAGAATCAAACAATTACTTGAATCTTTCAGTATCAATTTTTTGTGACAGCAAAACCATTAAACTATTGCTTCTATGTAACAATGACAGCCATATTTTTTTCCATGCGAACAATGCTTTTTTCTAAACACCAATTTTTCCGCGTCACAAAAAAGCGGAAACCGCACGTTGCGTTTAGTTGGCAGCTCTGTTTCACGTTTTATTCTAAAATAAAGTGCTGCTTTGAGCCTTTTCTGTGCAGTGCAACGAAACGGTTTCTTTGGAGGAAGGATTACACGGAGTTTTGATGTTTATGTTTTAATTGAAAACTTACTTAGATAGGCCGGCAAAAAAGTGTAGGTATTAAAAAGTGGCAATACTCTAGTGTCGTACCGTTTAGATTGATTACAAAGGGAACACTACAGTATCGCCACTTTGTAATTACTACTCTTTTATGTCGTACTGTACTCATTGAACTTACACGATTTTCATTCGTTAAGTACTCCTTTCTGCATAAAAGAGTAAAATTATAAATTAATTTTGTTTTTACTAATTGTTTCACTGGTTCACTTTCTTCTTTGAAAGTTTTTTTTTTTTAATAATTAAGTATAGGAAACTATTTTGTTACTATTTACTTTATTTGTTATTAAGAACGCTATATCGATTCGTTTTAGTGACAATATGTTAGTAAAAATATACGTGAATGGTTGATACTTTTTGTGTTTTGGGTTGTAAAGCTGTAATGTGCCCCACAAGATCAAAGTTTCCATCCTGTCCCGTTGATTCCTCGCTAAGCTCAGAATTCTAAGATCAATTTTGCATTATTGTTACAAAACGTGACTTAATCACGTCCACAAACGTGTTTAATTAATTATCTCGACGTTTTGGGCGCGATTTTACGTCCATGGTCTCGACTTGGACATGGATATAATTATAATCACAAAAATTAACTACTTACTTATTTTTAAATCACTACATAAAACTAAGTTGCTTCCTGTCTGTCTGTCCCTATGTATAGGTACTAAGATCTTGAAAAATACGCAGCGGATATTGATGCAGATTTTTTTATTAGATAGAGTGACTCAAGAGGAAGGATGGTCAGGGATGTCGACGCCGCTGCCTTTTGGGCATCAAGTATTTGAGGAACGTCGACACGAAAGAAGAAGAGAGGAAGGATTATATGTATAATACGTGTATAATTTATCAGTATTGCACCCGTGCGAATCCGGGGCGGGTCGATAGTAATAAATAATTTCAGAGAAAAAAAAACTTCCCTTCCGTGCGGTAAGGTGCTCAGAAGGCTCATTTTCGAGTCATTCAGTAATCTAAAAACACCTTTACATTTAAGCATTAAATATTTCAGACATTCTCATTTCAAAAACGAGACATTTTCAGCATTACGCAACCCGATTTCGCCGACTACATTTCAAAGGCGAATCCCCGGGATACAGCCCACCTTTATCTGTACTATACATTAATGATGTAAAAATATGCAGGACAGGAATTCGGAGCTGCCTCGCCCTGAACAAAAATTTTGACGAGTGCCATTACCATATTTCTATACGTACAAAGGATAACCGCTCTTTAATGGAAGCCGAACGGGACGGAGTTTAAGAAGATACAATTTCAACGGTTTCGAACCATTTTTGCAAAATTGAGGCCGTAGGCACACGGCAGGTTTTGCTGAGCTACTAGTAACGTTTACTATGCAGCAAATTTTTAAAAAAATAAATGGTTAAGGCAGCGTTCCAACCTACTTATCCAACAGCTAGCTTTTTTTTGGTTCACACTAGCAGACGTTACTGCTTTAATATAAATAATTGGTAGTAGAACGGCCTGCGAAACTGACGAATCTGGGTTAAAGGCAAATCTCGAATGTAAATAAAACCTCCTGAAAAATTGTAGTACGAGAGTTTTTTCCCTCACAAAAAATATAGGCATATAGACTGGTAGAAAAATCCAAATATCGGCTTCCTTTACCGTCCTAACGGCATTTTTACAACAATAAAAATTATACAACATGTTATAGGAAATTTTGTAGAGATTATTCTTGTCTTTAACACTTTTTTTCTAGCTGTAATACTTTTTGTGTAAAACCGTAAAAATCGTGATTAGGGACATATTTTGAGATCAAAAAGGGGGGAAATGGGGGGAGGGGGGGCAAAATTCGGGTTGGCAACATTCAGAACCGAATTCAGCAGGCTTTTTTACATTGGAAAAGTCATGTTGCCAAAATGGATCCCAAAATGCCGTTAGGACTGTAAAGGAAGCCGATGTTTAGAATTTTCTACCAGTCTATGAAGTTCCGGAAGATATTGCTCACGAACCATAAGGCCTACTAAGAAAGTTTATACACCATGTTATAGGAAATTTTATAGAGGTCATTCTTGTCTTTGACACTTTTGTTCTAACTGTAAGATTTTTTGTATAAAACCGTAAAAACCGTGATTAGGGACATATTTTGAGGTAAAAAGGGGGAAATGGGGGGAGAGGGGCAAAATTCGGCTTGGCAACATCCAGAATCGAATTCAGCAGGCTTTTTTACATCGGAAAAGTCATGTTGCCAAAATGGCTCACAAAATGCCGTTAGACTTGAAATTTTTTATTTGAACTACCAGTCTAATACTCATATCGTCTGTTGACAACCAAAACTCACTAAGTAACAAATACCTACTTAAAGAAAGCTCGTATCTTAGTTTTAATCTAATTTTTCACCTAGAGCTTCTTGGTTTGGATTTCAAACGAAATCTGAACTTTGGCTCCTCTATTGAAGCCAAAGCAAAAACAGCTGCAAAGAAACTTGGTGTTCTATATAAGGTGAGGTGGTTTTTCACGCCGGAAGAGCTTCTTACTCTTTACCAAGCTCAAGTCCCTCGTGCATGGAGTAACCAGTTAGCTGCTTTGGATTCAGTAGAACGTCGAGCCTTAAGACTCATTGCTGATGCTTTGCCGGCTGGGGCCATCGCCCAGAGCCTCGAACATCACCGCAAAGTTGCCAGCTTGTCAGTGTTCTATCGGATATATTTTGGAGAGTGTACGCAGGAATTGCACGATTTAATTCTGCCATTCCCGTTTCACCATCGGACAGCCAGGCGAGGGGAGCGACTTCACCCTTATGTTGTCAGTTTACTACTTATTCGCACAAAGCGATTTGCTTCTTCATTTCTAATGCGAACCGCTAAGGAATGGAACTCGCTCCCATCATGTGTATTTCCAAAAAATTAGGTGAACTGAGGTCAGTCGCCGGTCAGTTTGTGAATAAAAAAAAAAATAAAAAAAAAATTACTCGAGGTTTTGAAGAGCAGTGACAGAAATTCTAATGAGTTTTGGTAGTCACCAGGCGATATGAGAATGAGAAGTCTTTCAGTGTGTAACACTTTAGACATGGTGTTAGCTGTAGAAAGGAGATAATCTTGTCATGTTTGGAAGTTGGTGTTAGTTTCATCAAATTCAACTAAAAACTCAATGCTACGTTGTGCTGTTGTGGAAAATAGTGGTGGACGTTAGACTTTATCTATAAAAGGACTTCTTAATCCTTCAATAGGAAGTAATATGTTAAAATACATACCCCTTTAACTAACATAGTTTCTGTGTTTACAATACACTTGTTTTCTCTCACAAACACGTTCCTACCCATTGTAGGTAAATGTATATTAAGTGTATACGGAGTATAACGTTTTGGCAACAATATAGTTGATTTTCTTTCATTAATTTACATTCAAAAACATAAATAAACTGCATCGAGTTGAGGTTATGCCTACTCAGTATTTGACATTTCAACTGACTGACGTCTGTGGTCTTTGTGACGTTTCAGACGGTAACAAAATGTCGGAGCGTTATCGATTTATTGATTCACGATCTGATCGGAGAATTGTAGTCGTATTTTATTTTCTTTTATATTCTGTTCTATTAGATATTCATTTCAAAGGTTAAAAAGTATGAATTTAAAATAATAAGAGATGAGTGGTCGTGTCGGTTTTTGTCGGTGGAATTCATACCGACGTCGTCTGTCGACGCCTTTATAGCTAATGACTTGAGATATTTTCTATTTGACGTTTCTCATTGCATTCTTGATTCGAGTCGCAAGCAGTTGAAGTATTTTATATGAAATAGTGCAATCATTCCTGCTGGGGTAAGCATTGTCTTCTAAACTCGTGTCTAGTACCGAGTAATTTCATATTATAATCGTTTTCGTGTTTTGTTACAGCTTGGCCCAAAATTTTAAATATGTAATTCGACGTCATTCACCGAGGATCGGTGTGACGAATCGTCAATATCTATTTGGTATGTATGTGCATATAACAGTCGGCGAAAGCATCGTTGTATTACGTTATTAGTGCTGATATTTCATTGTTTTGTTGTTCTTTTCCAGCAACAATCTCTAAACCTGTGTTACTTCGGACGGACGCCACATGGGCGTTACGTAATCCGACCTCTTGTTGAAACCCAGTTCTGTCTGGTAAGTCCAACCAATTTATACACTCACAACACACACACTTATTAGTAAAAAGTTCTACAAATAACATTTAATAAAATAAACTTAATTACTTAAAATTTACTGGAACATTATTTGGTTTCCAGGGTTTCAGGGAACGGCCCCTTTCGTACGGCGTTCCATAATATGGTGCTCCCGTAGTACGGGACCTGCCTACAACAAGGGTATGATTTTATAAATTTATCAACGGACATCTCCTTACCTGCAGGGCGCCGGTAAGGCGACATGCCTTCATGTTCATAACCTTCAAACTTTCTATTTCAATCTTAATGATTAAGGAATATCAGTGTAATGGACATTATTTACATGATATATAATTGTGGACTGTATTCTTGAAAATCAACCCGTTAGTTTTGCTTATTTATCACTACCGTCAGGACGGAGACCCCGGAGTGAATTGAATAGTTAGCCTAGTATCATTTTTATCGATCGTCTTCATTGATTGTTCAAATCCATTACCCTAAACGGATATATATTTAAGGTGCTTAATTTAAGGCGAATGCTATTGTAACATTCTACCGTTATATATTTTTTTTTGGTAGATTCTACCGCTTTATATTTTTAGTGTGAAAATATATGTATATTAAATAAGGTTAATTAGTTGTTTCATTTTGAATTGTCAAACGTTTGACGAGTGAGGTTTCGGGGGCGTCCTTCATTTTTAAATACCCGATTCCCCGCTTGCTCCAAGTACGGCCAGATCCCACAACCTGATTGAGTCTACTTTAGCCGAAAGCATTTAAATTTGTTTTATTTGACCTAACTTACTTAAATTTAGTGTAGCCCTTTTCTCTTACACTACGGGCTGACATTACAAGTGGCGCCCAACGTGGGGCCTTGGAGTTTGACACATTCAAATGAAACTTATAAAGGTAATGTGTTAGTGATAAGTTCTTTATTATTGTTGTGTGCGAATAGATATTTGAAGATTTTTTTTCTTTTAAACTTTATGAAATTATAACATATGGTTAAACTTATAAATTTAACCTAAAATAATTGAAACTTAACTAAACCTGATTCTGAAAGTAACCTTTTTGGTGAATTTTAATTTCTTACACGGTATTTAAACTTAAAGTAAACAATATTATAAAACTAAACTTAAACAAAACTTTAACTAAAAGTAAACTATACTTAAACTAAACATGAACTTAACTTGAAATTAAACTTTTACTTACATACAATTAATTAATTTGAAAACTGCATATTTGCAATTTAGTGGATTGGAAGCTACCTACTACTTTTAAATTGATACTCTTGTTCTAAATAAACATTCTTTACGTTGTACATTTGTTTTCAAATAAACATTTTTATTTTATAACTGAAGTAAAATAAACTTTTAAAGATGGATTTTATAAATGCTGGTTGTAAAATCACACACTTACATAAGGACGAAATTACACACGAGTTAGCTATCCGGAAATTACCTGTCAATCCGATTTCACGTCGGTCCAGTCTATATCAAGCTTTGAAACAAACTGACACACTTGCGAGGAAGGGTAGTCTGAAGTTTGCGGATATCGTAGTGAGCAACGTTGCGTCTGAATTAGAAATTTGTCAGCGGAAAGCAGAAGAGATTGAGCAAGAAGTTAAGGAGGAGCTGTCTGCATCTGCCATTGATAGATTAACGTCTCGTTGTAAATATCTGTTGTGTCGACTCTCTCGCTTAGAACAGGAAACTGAAGAGGTTCAGCTTTTGAAGGCGATGATTAATACCATCATGGAACGCGTGTGTGATAATGGTTCTTCGGCATCTTCTGGGTCTGATGAGGATGACCGCTCCACTAAGGAAACTCGAGTAGTTAGGGAGATAGTATATAAGCCGGATAAATCTTTCAATATTAACTCTTTAAACTTAAAATTCAAAGGGGACTCTTGTGTCCGATCTTTTCTTTCACGTCTGGAAGAGTTGCGTATAGCACGGAGGATTTCAGAGGACGCGATTTATAGGGGTTTTCCTGAGATTCTCGAAGGTCCAGCGTTATCTTGGTTCCGATCTCAACGGAACGTACTTTTGACATATAAACAAGTTACCTCTGCGCTAAAGGAGGAATTTGATATTCCTGATCTTGATCATCAGCTATTGCAAGAGATACGCGCTCGTACTCAAGCAAAATCTGAAACTATTGTGTACTTTGTCTCGACAGTACTAGGGATGTACGAACGTCTTAAAAGGGATGTTCCTGAAGAAGAGAAGTTGGACATTATGATGAGGAACATTCGTCCTGAATATTCTAGGGATTTAGCTTTACAGGACGAACACTCTATCCAACAACTTAAGACTCTATGTAAACGTATTGAGTTGGCTCAAGTAAGAGCAAACCAATTTCATGAACCTGACTTGAAAAATAAACCTGCTGTTTCCAATAATGATTCGAGAAGGAAGAGCGAGGCTCGTAATCGGTATTATCCTTCTCATCAACCTAATAATTCTAAAACATTTGTTGCTGCTTTGACATCTAACACCTCTGACATGAAATGCTTCAGGTGTGGTAAAACTAACCATACTACTCGATTATGTAGAAATTCTCGGGATATTGTTTGTTTTAAATGTGGAGAAAAAGGAGTTAGGACTCCTGATTGCACAAAATGTAACTCTCAGCCAAAAAACTGAATAGGCCTGTCTTTTCTGATAAACCTTCATCTTTACCTTCTGCTCCCTTGCACGCAGAAAAGACAATTTTCTTTAATCCTCCAAAGGGAGATGACCGAGTTTATGCTCAACTAAATATACTTAACTTAAACTTTAACGCCTTGCTGGACTCTGGTGCAAGCGTTAGCTTTTTAGGTAATGATAGTCATTTAGTATTTGCTACAGGGGGTATACCCGTCCAAAAGCACGATAAACCACTAATGATTAAAGTTGCCGATGATCATCGTATTGTATGCACTGAATATATGGTTTTACCAGTTAATTATAATAACAACGTTAAACTAATACACTTTAATATTCAACCTGAGATTGCTACTCCCATGGTTCTTGGTTTAAACTTCTGGAGAGCATATGGTTTAGCTCCAGGACTTATTACTGATAAAGGTATGTCTGATATATCAACTTTAAATATAAATAGTATTGATCTTGTACCCTCTGAAACGGGGTTAACTACTTATGATTCTTTGACTAATGATCAGAAGACTTAATTGGAACAGGCGAAATCTCTTTTTGATCAAATTGATACGGATAAGGTTGGGTTAGGGAAAACTCACTTAATTGAACACGTTATTGACACTGGAGATGCTCTGCCTATAAAACAAAAATATTATCGTCTTAGTCCTTTTAAACAAGCCGCGTTAGAAAAAGAGGTGGACCGCATGCTTGAAGCGGGTATAGTAGAACCATCTCACTCGCCTTGGAACTCTCCTGTCGTAATGGTAGAAAAGCCGAATAGTGATATGAGATTATGCTTAGATAGTAGAAAAGTAAACTCTGTCTCTAAATCTGATGCTTACCTGTACCTTACGTTCATTACATTTTAGATAATTTACGTGATGTCAAATACCTAACTTCGTTAGATCTTAGTGCGGCATATCACCAAATTCCACTTAGTGAAGATTCTAAAGAGAAGACTAGTTTTACAGTCCCAGGGAAGGGTCTCTTTCACTACCGTCGTATGAGTTTTGGTTTGGTTGGTGCGTCAGCCACTATGCAACGTTTAATGGACAGTATTTTTTCTGCTGAGTTTGATCACAAGGTTTTCTGTTATATAGACGATATAATTATTTGTACTTCGGATTTTGACGAACATATTCGCTTGCTTAAAGCAGTCTTTGAAAAACTTAAAGCGGCTAACTTAACTATAAATATGAAAAAATCTTCGTTCTGTAGAAGTGAACTTAAATATCTTGGATATCTTGTTGATAGATACGGTCTGCGAACCGATCCATCTAAAATAGATGTAATTTTAAACTTTCCAGTTCCTACTGATGCTAAAGGGATAAAACGTTTTCTTGGTATGTGCGGTTGGTACCGACGTTTCATTGATAACTTTGCTAAAATATCTCGTCCGCTATCTCGCCTAACGAGTAAAAAAGTAAAATTTATTTGGTCGGACGAAGTTAACGATTCTTTTAATTTACTTAAATCTGCTTTGGTATCTGCACCTATTTTAAAGTGCCCTAACTTTAATGAAGATTTCTTTATACATACAGACGCTTCTTCGTACGCAATTGGTGCTGTATTGACGCAAAAATATGACGGTGTTGACCATCCCATCGCTTATTCTAGTCGTACCCTTAGTCAGCCTGAAACTCATTATTCGGCGACAGAACGGGAACTTTTGGCGGTAATTTACGGTTTAGAGCAGTATCGAGCGTATGTAGAGGGTAAGAAATGCTTTATAGTGACTGATCACGCTTCTTTAAAATGGTTTTCAAACATTAAAAATCCTACAGGACGTTTAAACCGATGGGCATGTAGACTAAGTCAATTTAATTTTGGAATTATCCATCGGAAGGGTAAAGAACATGTCATTCCCGACTGTCTTTCCCGTATTCAAATTAGTGCAATAGATATTCTTGATATTCAAGATCCTTGGTATTTAGACTTGTATAATAAAGTTTCTGAAAAACCGTCTTTATTTCCAAACTTTAAAATTGAAAATAACAAACTCTACCGTTATTCTAAGAATAAGTATCGACTAACAGATCAGTTTGACTGGAAGCTGGTATTGCCTTATGAACAACGGAAAGAGATCCTAAATAAATATCATGATGATCCTACTGCTGGACATTTTGGGGTTTCTAAAACTCATGCTAAAATTGCTGATTTATACTATTGGCCTACACTTTTTCAAGACGTGCAGGAATACGTCGATCTTTGTGAGATATGTAGAACTTACAAACCGGTCAATCTAGCTCGTCCTGGTTTAATGGGTAATCCCCGACGTATATCGTCACCAGGCGAAGCAATTTCTTGTGATATTCTTGGTCCATTTCCTCCCTCTTATTTGAGAAATCAGTACCTCTTCGTATGTACTGATTATTTTAGTACATATGTTACTTTATTTCCTTTACGCACGATAACTGCGAAAGCTATAGTTAAGTGCATGGAGAAAGGAATGTTTCTGGTACACGGGGTACCGAAATATATTTTTTGTGATAATGGTGTTCAATTTACTTCTAGAGACTTTAGAGACTTGATGGTGAAATATAGTGTTCCCCATATATTCTATAACCCTAGATATCATCCTCAGACTAATCAGACGGAACGTGTGAACCGCGAACTGGTGAGAACGATAGCTTCTTACGTACGCTCTGACCACCGTAATTGGGACAAGAACGTAGCAGAAATTCAATGTGCTTTAAATACTGCCAGACACGAGGTCACCAAAAATACACCGTACTTTCTGACACATGGTCGTCTAATGATTCTAGATGGTTCTCTTTATAATAACGATGGTCCTGTTGATCCTAGCACTCTCGAAGTAGATATCTGTAATACTTTTTCAGATAAACTGAATGAGCTTAAAACTATATTCTTAAAAGTGCGAAACTCACTGGTAGCCTCCCATGAACGTAATGCTCGGTATTACAATCTGAGGAAGCGACATGTGGATTTGTCAGAAGGCCAAATCGTCTACAAAAGGACTTTTCCATTGTCCAATGCAGCGAAAAGTTTTTCCGCAAAGCTAGCGCCCCGTTATGAAAGATGTATCATATTTAAAAAACTAGGACCTCTTGTTTATACTCTTAAATCCTTACAAGGTAAACTTCTAGGTAACTTCCATATAAAAGACATAGTTCGCCCTGGTGAAGTCGAACCGTCTTCTTAACGGAATTCGTCTTATCGCCCAAGAACTGTCTATTCTTTTCCTTTGTAACTAGAATTTGCAATAATGCTTGTACTGAGTGAAGCCTAATGTTAAATAAGTTTTCCTCAGAAAATCTTAATGTTAATTGTTGGTTCAAGTAGCTCTCTACTTGTAAGTGAGTTTACAACCACTTATCATCTTTAGATAATCCGGAGGCCTACGGTATATCTAACTTTTATCTGACTTATCTTTGACTATATTTTACTGTCCTAATAAAGACGTAAATAACTTAATTCTTAACTTATGCTTGTGAAAAGAAATAGATTTTTTCTTTCTCAATTTTTGATCTACTTCCTACTGGATTATACTTCTTCTTCAGGGAGAGGGAGATAGTAAACTCCGCATGTAGTGACACCGTGGAAAGAAGCAAATTTCCAAGAGCTGTTTTTCCGTAAAATCTTGTCTTTGACAAGTCATATATTCGAGACCTAGTAGTGGTGAACTCGCTGCTATAGTTAGGAGTTTCCCATACTACCTCGGTTGTAAATAGTTGGCACTCTTTAATAAAGTAAAAGATTGTTTTTGCCATTTCGTCATAATTTTACAATTTAATAGTTTCGTTTTATTAGTTAGTTATTAGGATTTTAGCTGGTCGTAGCTGCAGACGTGCAGACTCGCCGAAATAAGTAAATAATATAGTTTAGTATTAAAATTCGTTAGGGGATGGTTATTGCAATAGATTTGTTCAGTAGTATTCTGCTTGATTTCTTCGTTTTACGGAGTTCGTATTCTAAAAAAAAAAAAATTAATTAAAAATTTTTCAATTTTTAATAATTTTTTTTTTACCCAACTAAAGATGAACTGTAACACTTTAGACATGGTGTTAGCTGTAGAAAGGAGATAATCTTGTCATGTTTGGAAGTTGGTGTTAGTTTCATCAAATTCAACTAAAAACTCAATGCTACGTTGTGCTGTTGTGGAAAATAGTGGTGGACGTTAGACTTTATCTATAAAAGGACTTCTTAATCCTTCAATAGGAAGTAATATGTTAAAATACATACCCCTTTAACTAACATAGTTTCTGTGTTTACAATACACTTGTTTTCTCTCACAAACACGTTCCTACCCATTGTAGGTAAATGTATATTAAGTGTATACGGAGTATAACGTTTTGGCAACAATATAGTTGATTTTCTTTCATTAATTTACATTCAAAAACATAAATAAACTGCATCGAGTTGAGGTTATGCCTACTCAGTATTTGACATTTCAACTGACTGACGTCTGTGGTCTTTGTGACGTTTCAGACGGTAACAAAATGTCGGAGCGTTATCGATTTATTGATTCACGATCTGATCGGAGAATTGTAGTCGTATTTTATTTTCTTTTATATTCTGTTCTATTAGATATTCATTTCAAAGGTTAAAAAGTATGAATTTAAAATAATAAGAGATGAGTGGTCGTGTCGGTTTTTGTCGGTGGAATTCATACCGACGTCGTCTGTCGACGCCTTTATAGCTAATGACTTGAGATATTTTCTATTTGACGTTTCTCATTGCATTCTTGATTCGAGTCGCAAGCAGTTGAAGTATTTTATATGAAATAGTGCAATCATTCCTGCTGGGGTAAGCATTGTCTTCTAAACTCGTGTCTAGTACCGAGTAATTTCATATTATAATCGTTTTCGTGTTTTGTTACAGCTTGGCCCAAAATTTTAAATATGTAATTCGACGTCATTCACCGAGGATCGGTGTGACGAATCGTCAATATCTATTTGGTATGTATTTGCATATAACAGTCGGCGAAAGCATCGTTGTATTACGTTATTAGTGCTGATATTTCATTGTTTTGTTGTTCTTTTCCAGCAACAATCTCTAAACCTGTGTTACTTCGGACGGACGCCACATGGGCGTTACGTAATCCGACCTCTTGTTGAAACCCAGTTCTGTCTGGTAAGTCCAACCAATTTATACACTCACAACACACACACTTATTAGTAAAAAGTTCTACAAATAACATTTAATAAAATAAACTTAATTACTTAAAATTTACTGGAACATTATTTGGTTTCCAGGGTTTCAGGGAACGGCCCCTTTCGTACGGCGTTCCATAATATGGTGCTCCCGTAGTACGGGACCTGCCTACAACAAGGGTATGATTTTATAAATTTATCAACGGACATCTCCTTACCTGCAGGGCGCCGGTAAGGCGACATGCCTTCATGTTCATAACCTTCAAACTTTCTATTTCAATCTTAATGATTAAGGAATATCAGTGTAATGGACATTATTTACATGATATATAATTGTGGACTGTATTCTTGAAAATCAACCCGTTAGTTTTGCTTATTTATCACTACCGTCAGGACGGAGACCCCGGAGTGAATTGAATAGTTAGCCTAGTATCATTTTTATCGATCGTCTTCATTGATTGTTCAAATCCATTACCCTAAACGGATATATATTTAAGGTGCTTAATTTAAGGCGAATGCTATTGTAACATTCTACCATTATATTTTTTTTTGGTAGATTCTACCGCTTTATATTTTTAGTGTGAAAATATATGTATATTAAATAAGGTTAATTAGTTGTTTCATTTTGAATTGTCAAACGTTTGACGAGTGAGGTTTCGGGGGCGTCCTTCATTTTTAAATACCCGATTCCCCGCTTGCTCCAAGTACGGCCAGATCCCACAACCTGATTGAGTCTACTTTAGCCGAAAGCATTTAAATTTGTTTTATTTGACCTAACTTACTTAAATTTAGTGTAGCCCTTTTCTCTTACACTACGGGCTGACATTACAAGTGATTTCAGGCCAAATATAAGGGCAATGTACGTTCTTTTTGATAAGACCTTTATTTAAAAAAAAAACGGAAATGTGAGATAATTCATTATAAACATCGAGATCCAGTTGAGAACTAACGTGACACTTCTAGGAAAATATTCACTGACATGGAATTTTCTATTAAGTGTTCATTAATCTTCATCTCTATTTTAGGTAACTAAAATTATTTTGGCCCGGATATCTATAGAAGGTTATAGGATTATGTTTACCCCATTACGGTAAAGCAATAAAACCGGTCAAGTGCGAGTCGGACTCGCGCACCGAGGGTTCCGTACAAACACTTTCCATCCTTAAGTGGTTAAGTTAAGTTTGCACCTGGTATGTATAGCGCTCCATACAAATGAGGTGCAAAGTTAACGCAACCAATCCCGTTTATTGTATGGGAGCCCCCCTTAATTATTTATTTTATTTTATTTTTAGTATTTGTTGTTATAGCAGCAATGGAAATACATCATCTGTGAGTCATTCATCATTTCAACTGCCATCATTATCACCGTTCTTGAGATCGACGGACGGACGCCTCGGGATCTTCCTAAACTCACTGTTCGCTGCCCAATAAATTAGTTAATCTCCCAACTATCGACTAAGCTGAACTGATAGTCGCCTAATTGTCGAAAACTGGCTAGCCAGTTATCGGCGTTAGCTCTTAGTAACCATTTATCTTCTATAGTTAGTCTATTACTTAGTGCCAAACTTGCTCCAGTAGATTTGGTTCAGTATTAGATCCAATTTGTAAAGTTCGAATTGACGTCAAACCGCAGATTTCTGTGCGTGGAAACGAGAATAAATAATGTAAGCGTTCATTAAAAAAAAAAAAAAAAAAAAAAAAAAAAAAAAAAAAAAAAAAAAAAAAAAAAAACAAGATGCGAAGTGTATAGTTTATGGTCAGTCAAAAAAAAAAGCCTTGCAGGCCGGGTTTGCACGACAATAATTTTGCATGAAATTCCTTTGTTAATTGTTAAGGTACAAACTTTTAAAAAAGCCATACAAAAAAAAGCACTGATCCTAAATACTCAAAACGGAAGATCATTATTCGCTATCAGTATCGCGCCTTTTAGTTGTCTCAAATAGCTTATGGCGTTTACGGAACAAAAATACACTTCTACTTTTTATAAAAAAAAGCGACAATGCAAGAGTTTAGTTTTCTGTACTTATTTTGTTAGCTTGCACCATTTTTGAGAAAACGACGAAACAGACTCCCAAGGTCGTCCATTTATAATAAATCAGCCAGCAGTTGCCTACTCCCCCCGCTTCGACAATATTGTACTATTACTTACATATACGTATTTTACATATTATCAGAAGAACGAATGCACTTACAATATTTAAACCTTACATAAATATAATACCCGTTTTATTTCAGTGGCTTTTAAATAATGTATTAAGTGGTTACTGAAATTTCGTTACGTTTCGTAACGTCGAGGTAATAAAATAAACTCTTTTTGAACACTTAAACATTCATAAAATTCATGCCATTTCAGGCTTAGCGACCGATAAAGATTGCAACGTCTCAATTACATTAGACAATTATAAACTCAAAATTATTAATTTATCTCTACAAAAATGATCATCATTTTAACGTCTTTTACGAATTAAATTTTGCCATAGCTCAATCCAACTTAACAATGGAATATATCGCATGTGACCGCAAGCGTCATACGGACCGCCGAATCCGCGCAAACCATTTTAACTTTCCACAAATAAATGGGAGTAACAAGAAAACCATCCGCAAACCGCCTAAAGCGAGAGGATCCCGCTACTCAAACTTATAATGACATTTAGATGTCCTTGTCAGCCGCCAGGGGGGAAAGGGGGTGAAAATTATCGGGAAATATTTCTGGATTTCAAACCATTCGACATGTAATTTTCCCGGTTGAAAATTGAGGGCGTTATTGTCACAAGATTTTATGTTATTACGCCCCCAAAGTTTTCTTTTGGTTATTAACAGTTTAATTTGGGTTTGATAAGAATCGGGCTTGTAAAGTCTATACATCAACATTTAAATGCCTCGTGTGATTATGAAGGCTTGGGTTATTAGGACGTTGTTCTTCCAATTAGGTACGATGTTATGATTACAGTTTTAACGACCCTTTGTAAATTTGTTTTGAAGGGTTAGTCGGTTTAATTAAGCACTTATCTTAGAGTGCCTAACACTAACATTTTAAAAGTTTCGGTTATTTCAATAATACTGGGTAAATTGAGTCGGCAAAGAGTTAAATTGGTTGATTACCATTTGACCGATTTGCTTCCATTCAGCCGTTTTACTATATTAAGCTTTAATAGTTATTTGTGCAACAAGAGAGCAAAGTTGTTTTTTGTTATGAGTGCTGATTTTGAGTCCCGATCAAGCGAAGGATTCTACGTTTGAATCACGAGCGTAGCGAGTGATTCTATGTTAGAATCCTGAGTGTAGCGAGGGACTCAACAGCACGAGATGTTATTAAAAAATTTGCTCTCGTGTAGCACACACAACTTTTCACCTCATCAGCGAAAACATATTCGACATTTTGTGTTTTTTCTTCCAACGTATGTTTATAGTCTTTGTTGCTGATTTCAATAATATTATTAATCAGAAAATAGATAAGTGCTGCTTAAAAAGGAATAACAATATAATTTAATTGAAATTATAATCAACCAACCAACACGGTTATTGTCATTATTTGATCAAATTGGAAGATTTAGCAGATACATGACGTGTTTATTTATAAATACATTCTTATACTACGAGATTTTGTTTATACCTTGATTAATATTTTTACTCCTAAAACACCAAACTAAATATATGCAAAAGAAAATAACAATTACAATATATGAACTCGATATTTTTTAAGGTACGTTTCGAATAAGCATCTATGATAAATGGCGAAATTAAAAAATATATTTTACAATAAGTAAATATAATTTACAATAAGTAATAAGGTGAAAAATCTTATTATATTTGAGAATTGATCAATTGTTTTATATAAAAGGCACAATCATTTTAATATTCGGTCGTTAAATAAAAATATAATAAAGAAAAAAAAAATCCGTTGCAATTAAAACTTATTCGGGTGTTTTTAATGATTTTTTTGGTATAACGCGTATCCGAACTGTTCTCAATCGAGGTCGGATTCGAAAATAGAATTTCAAATTAATAAGTTTCTATCCCTCTCTTTTATATACATATGAAAGAAACAGAGTGCATCGAGATTCAAATGATTAGAATTTTATAATTAACCTTTGGCTGAAGAATGACAATTCGTGGTCAGATATTGAAAAAATTAAAAAGCTACTTTCTACTCACGCTCGAAACAAAATCGCATTTTGTTCACTGTTATCTGACAGCAAAATCGCCATGTTTGAGCTGGTGAGGTGAAATAGTTATTTGTTATACAAGGGGGGAAAGTTGTATTTTACCCGCGAGTGTTTATTTGAAACACGAGCTAGCGAAAGGATCCTATGATTGACCACGAGCGAAGCGAGTGGTTCAAAATAGAATCCTGAGCGTAGCGAGTGTTTCAATACACGAGACGTAAAATAACTTTTCGCCCGTGTATAACACAAAACTTTTCACCTCACTACAGCGAGGAAAAAAGAATAAGGGTTTGTACTATATCTTTGAAAAATATCTGCAATAATGAACCAATTTGCCATTTATTAAAACTAAGGTCTAATTAGCTTTCATGTAGGTATTTTAAACGGGATTTTTCAGAAAATAAGCTCATGTCAAATTTTACTTTAGCTGCGTTGAAACGTCAAAACTCTTTCTCCACATGTGGATAAAAAGCGATTTTCTCAATAGATATCAAACCAACAAACTGGCCTTTCCGAGCTAGTGAGGTGAAAATGTACTTTAAAAGCCTTAGATTTTAGTCTGATCGAAGCAAGTAAATTGGTTTTGTGACAGAAGGCTACTGTTAATATGTAGATTATATCACGAAAATATTAGAGAATATTATTTAATCAGTTAATTGTTAGGTACTCTTTATTGCAAATCAAACGGCACTTTAATAAGCAAACAAGCTAAAAATGGAGAGTGTCTCCCGACTGAGACGCCATTTTGTTACTCATGTGTACCTCAAGGCACGCTTCTGATAGACAGAAACACTATTCGCCCTGTGTAACGCGAGCGTATTTCCATTATAACCCTTTTACATCACCAGATATTACACCCAATTGCCATTGATAAGGCTACATCACGCATGAATGAGCGCAAAGGGTCGTGTTATCTATGCGTGCGGCGCCGAGCGTCGAGCGTCACTCATGAACGTCATTCGCGAGGACACTTCTTAAAAGCCGCGCGTACGGTTCTGAACCTTCTTCGCGTACAGGAGACAGACACAGTACATATTACTATGTTATTATTTTTGTAGGATAGTTTATTGTTATAGCAGAGCCCCTAAAATAGAGCTAGGTATCTAAATGTCATTGTTTGACCTGATACTGTGAACATATAGAGTAAACCAAGTTAGTACAAATCCTACCGACTACGTCGTGTAGGATGCCATATCGGCTCGTTTCGATGTTTTTATAGCATATTAAATGTGATCAATCTTAACTATTAATTGCGTGAAAACTTCAATTCACGTCTCATTCCAACATCCTACATGGCGCAGTCGGTAGGATTTGTTACATTGGTTATATTGGTTTACACTATAATATGTTTAGTAGAGTTGCTAAGCCGCGAAATTGTGCGCATCGGGTTACAAGCATCAATTTTCTACCACACATAGAGCGTTCCACGGTGATTATTTTCAGATGTGGAGGGAAGTCAGATTCGTCCCCTGTGTGGTGGGAGAGCGGGGTGAAGAGGACCAAGTACTGTTCTTTTTCTTTTTTTTAATACAGATCAGTTAAGGCTATTAGGGCTTGCGCGACATCGTTTTCGTGTAAAATAGATATCAGCTATTAATTTTTTATGTTATTTAAGAATAGTTTGATATAAAAATTTGGGTTTATTGCCGAAAAGGTAAAAATCACAACAAGTTTTTTTTATTCAGAACGATAAATTCTAAATTCTCGAACGATAAATCTATCCTGAATATTTACAATTTAAAAAATTTTTACTAAACAGCAAATTTAATCTTGTTTTTAAAAATGTATACATATTGGGCACATCTGATACAAAAAGTACCTTGAAAAAAATGTTGATGTTAAGCTTAGCCTGCGTGTTCTAGTACATTATGCTAAGTCGCGAAATTGTGTACATCGGGATACAACCACGAAATTTCTACCACAGATAGAGTATTTTGTGGTGATTATTTTCAGATGTAGAGGGAAGTCAGATTCATCCCCTGTGCGGCGGGAAAGTGGGGTGAAGAGAACAAAGGAGTCCTCTTTTTCTTTTTATATTACTGATCAGGTAACGCTAGTAGGACTTGTGTCGTGTCATTTTCGTGTAAAACAGATATCAAAAATTCATTTTTCATCTTATTTATTTATAGTACCATATAAAAATATGGTTGTATTTCCGAAATTGTAAAAATCACAACAAGTTTTTTTTATTCAGGGAGATAAATTAGTTATATTTCCTGAATATTTACAACTAACAAAAATATTGCAAAATAGCAAATTTCATCTAGTTTCTAAAAATATATAAATATTGGGAACTCTTCATACAAAAAGTAACTTAAATAAATTGTTGATGTTGAAATTAGCCCGCGTGCTCGTGGTACATTAGCAAAAAAATATTTTGTTTTAATTACATTAATTTGTTTTTTTAGGACGTAAATAGTAAATATTATATGTAAAAGCATGTTAAAAATCATTATTTAATGTATTTAATGAAGCGAAATAGGATGCGTTCGGAGATTTACGTTGGTTACGCCGACGTAAAGATATATTTTAAGCTACTGTTTGTATGAGAAGTGCCCAACATGCATATATTTTTAGAAACCAGATTAAATGAACTTTTTGAAATAATAATAATAATTTAAAAATGTTCACGAAATTGAACTAATTTACCTCATTGAATAAAAAAACTTGTTGTGATTTTTACCTTTTCAGCCATTACACCCATATTTTTATATAGAACTATACAAAAATAACATAAAAAATGAATTTCTGATATTTGTTTTACACGGAAACGATACCAAACACGTCCTGGTAGACTTAACTGACCAGCAATAAAGAAAGAAAAGAGGGATACTTGGCCGTATTCACTCCGCTCTCCCGCCTGACAGGGGACGAATCTGACTTCCCTCCACATCTGAAAATAATCACCGTGGAACACTCTATCTGTGGTAGAAATTTCATGCTTGTAACCCGATGCGCACAATTATGTTAGAAAACAGCGGACTAACAACTCTACTATATGTTGTGTTATCGCATTCCATAGTATTTTATCGTTTCAGAAAGAAAATGCTTTCGATTAAATGTATGTTATTTCTATGAATTGAAAATGTTATTTGGGATCATTTCCGCCAATGACCGACCTTGGCTAGAGTTAGGTTAGTGTAGGTTTAGAAGTTGTCTTACCACTTAATTCGAATGTTTTTTTTTTTATAAATAATTATATGAAACCAGGGTAATCTTTCTAAACGTCATTGTTTGTCCGCTTTCAAATGTGATCAATGTTAAGTGAATAATCTTAATTTTAACCCCTTGCATGAGATCACGCCATGATCCTATATAGCACAGTCGATAGGATTTGTGGTTAACTTTAATAAAATCGTTGTAATCTTGAAGATCGGCTGCAGTTCTACTGTTTCCCGGTCCCCTGCGCTAGTTGAGCCTGTATTTGTCATACAGTTGTGACACATCATCCCAACAACTAATGTGGGGCGCACGCGGAGCTCTCGGGCGGAGCTAAGTTCTGACGGCAACGTGACGTGTTTTGTAATCATTTATCTTTGATATCCCCCTGCTTTGAGGATAATAGTTGTAATTGCTTTGGTTGTGAATGTTTGGCAGTTGACATAGATTCATTTTATGAATGCAAAGATCTAAATATATCTTTTATAATTACTTGTTATACAAATGATACAATTTAAACAGAAGAACAAATCAGGCCAATTTTAGAATGAAGTATTTTGACAGAGAACATAGTTTCTTATCTCAATCAACGCCGTGAACACAGCAGCCGCAATTAACAGAACATGGTGAACTTAGGCCGCTAATAATGCAAAGTAGCTAAGACGAATCCGTGCGATAAAAAAAAATGAATAGCGATAGCTACTTATACCAAATGATGCTATATGCTGAACTTTTCTCACACGCCACTCAGTGTAGACACATTCTCAATTAAAGTAAAAGTATAAATCTCACTGAACGAGGCCCCCCAACAGCCGCACTCGGGCACTGTCGAGGGAGCTGCTGTGAACATTTCTGTTGGGGTGCGGTGACCCTGTAGGAAATGTAATTATTAGACCAAAAGCACAATTGCTCTTACATTTGCTTAGGCGCTTTTAATAATCCCTTTTATCAAGTTCCACGCGTACGTAGTCGCGGGCAAAAGCTAGTAGTAAATAAATTTATGGAACATGTAATATCTTATTTTTTATTTGTGGGACACCACAATTTTATTTATCTACGCACATATCATTAGTGCTCTAAAATGCGTTCAGAAATCGTAGGAAATGACCAGCATTATTACAACCAATTTTACTATGAGTTTTTTTTTGTCTGTGGTAGTAGGTAAAATCTGTACTGTAATGTTATTACAGTACCGATTTTTGTAAGGTTACGAGTTTAAATTAGGAACAGCTGTCAAAACACAAGTTGGTCTCTATTCTAGTATCCATTAGATATTAATATTGTTATCGATACGAAACGTCAATTCAGTATGTTTTTTTATAAAAACCGCACGACATTTGATCTCGAGTGACATGAGAATATGGATACATTCGTTTGTAGGTATATGATTTAGAAAAAAAAAACATTCGTCTTGACGGAGGTTCGAATTGCCGCCATTATTGTTGTCATTTGTTTGTTGGTTTCTTTGCTGTTACGAAAGTAGAATTGTGAAAAGTTTATTGTTATTCACATTTTAGTTGAAAATATTGTTTCAATGTAAATGTAAATTACAACTATTACAATAACTAATCTGTTTATGTATTTGTTCAGATTTATTTCTTACTGCATTAGTATATGTGTTAGATATTTTACAGGTAGCACTAGTGGTGCCGGTCGAGCGGTGAGCGAGACGCGCGAAAATCGTGTAGGTACGTGCGTTCCGAGACAGAGCGTGTCAGCCACTGAATAGTCCGCATGCATGCGGCCACCGGCATGTACTTGTAGCGGGAAACGTTAATCGCGGAGTGCGCCCCGCCTGGTGTAGACTGTAGATAAAGTAGTGTATACAACTGTACATAATTAGGCCTTAAAACACTCGTGTGATCCTATCATGAAACTCGCTGACGCTCTTTTCATAAAACCACACTCGTCTTTTAAGGCCTCTCATTATGTATCAGTTGCATAAACTACTATTAAACCACAATTTTATTGATACAAAGATCAAACAAAAATTTAAAAAGGTGTAAAAAACCTTCAGATAATCAATGCAAAGATCGCCACATAAAGCATAAAGAAAAATTCGTCAGGTTACTTGGAGTTCGGGTAGCAAAGTGATTAACGCGCTGGACCGGTAATCCAGAGGTACCGGGTTCAATTCCCGGTCTCTTCCACCAAGTAACTTCTTTTTCAGTTTTTCTTTAAGCTTTGATCTTTGTATCAATGGTTTAAATAATAATAAATGTTATTTATTTAAGATAATGAGACCCATATCACAATAAAATAAAACGAGAGATGTAAAAATAAAAATGACGACGCAGTTGGCTCAGTTTGTAAGTACTTGCCTACTGAGCCGGCAGTCCTGGGTTCGAATCCCGGCCAGGGCAAATATTTGTGTGATGAACTCGAACATTTGTGCTTGGGCCATGGATGTTATCTAAATATGTATTTATATATTATGTATATCGTCGTCTAGTACCCATAGCTTTGCTTAGTTTGGGACTAGGTCGATTTGTGTAAGATTGTCCCTTAATATTTATTTATAAGAAAAAAAAGAAAGTAAAACTGGACATTCACAAGACATCGTGCACGGTCAGCCAGCACTTCAAAAATCTTACAGTCCAGGCGTTCGGACAGGGTTCCGAGGATCTCATTCTCAGATGAGAGAATGCGGTTCCCGAAGCCATGACGGCTAGCAGACTTTTGAGAATACATCAGTCTTTGCTTGTGACTCTACCGATAGAAATGCTTATGCAGCGGATCGATAGTGAACGAACGAGATATGTATCTAGTCTCGTCAATATTCGAAGCACATTGCGAATTTGATGAAATCGCTAAAATGTTCGTTACTCTCATATTGATACGTAATAAATCGAATGAATACCGCATCAAATTTCACAAATACGTAAAGCGTTTTGAAATGAAATCGCTTTCATAGATAATACGGGATAAATAATCCGATTACGTTCGTGACAAAAATGCCAACTATTGGCATTGTTATTAGGGTAAGGTATAAACGGGTGGACCCTTTTAATTTTTGTCCCTACGACGCGTCCCCTCATTTTGGCATTCCTTGCATAAAGGAAGCTAGTGCGAAGGTCTGGATACTTACAATGTTGTATAGAAATATAGCTGGTTGTTTTAGTTGTTCATTTAGTTGTAGTTAATGCAACTGTTATGTAATGAGAGGTCTTAAAACACTGTGTGGTTTTGTGAAACGACCCCAAGGCCAGTTTCATGAACGCGGTGAATCAAATTAGAGGATTGTAGTATAATTAGAGGATTTACTTCAAGGATTACATTTTCCCGCAACGTTGCGTGCTTTTACTTGTTTTTAAATCTTTTGTATGCACAAGTTTATGGAAATCGTACGCCTTGTTGAGCACAGCTGTCTAGCCAGTATACGTTTCTGATTTACAGTTTCCTACTGTTTTACTAATCGACTTCAAAAAGAGGGGGTTCTTAGTTTGTCGAGATAAGGTCATCACAGATCTTGTGAAAACTATTCTGGATCGCTGCTATTGATCGTATGTATTATGTTTAATAGCCATAGAACTATATCTATTTTATGGCAAAAATTGTGATAAAAATGAAACACAACACATTTATATGACCAAGTTGACCAATGTACATTGGCAGAGTAGTTCTCCATAGGATCAAAGTCATTTGGTGATGTGGTGGTCATCCTCAGCCCAAAATACAAACAGAAAAGTGAGTCTTGACCTCCGAAAAAAAATTCTGCCATTCCTGGCGATCTAGCGCCGTCTCCAGCCAGTTATCGGCGTTCAACTCAGTCAGATCCGCCTCCACTGCGTCTTTCCGGCGCACTATGGCCCAAATGCCCGATCTAGCTGGACAAAAAGAGTCACTGCAATTCTATAATAGTACTAACAAAAACGATAACAGATACTCCCGAGGTCACGATTCTGTTGATAATTTTGTGTAAGTACCCTCCAATAATTAATTATTAATCTTGAAACGTCAATACGAGCGTTGTCGTCCGTATATAATCATTAATTTTCCTATTTGGTTTTATGTATTTCACAGTGCTTATAAATTTAATTTTAAAGTTTTTATTCATGGATCGTGAAGTTGATGGTAAGCACTATTTTCTATGATTATTTTAGTTGTAAATACTTTAGTTTTTGCTGAAAAAAAATCTGACCAATGTGATGGATATCACATTTTTAGTGCATCTTTTATGTTTCTTAGACCAGAAATTACATGTACCATCTTGTACCATGGCTGTAATTTTTTTATATGGTAGTTGAATTCAGTGAGTATGGGATTAAGTACATTTGAAACTGCGGACGGCTGCGGAACCACGTGACATTTATAGTTAAGCGAAAGCTATTTTCTTGCCAAGGGTACATTTTAAAACCAATGTACCTACCCGCCACAGATACCAACCAACAGTCTCGAAAATGGGCATTAAAAGCGTGTCACAACGTGTATCCTTCTTACTTGTTATTTTATCCTTCCTTCTTACGTCTTACATGTTATCTCCCTGAAGAGTATATTTCTATCAGCGAAACTCGAGTAGAAGTAAAAGTTCAAGCTATTTTAAATAAAATTGCAGAACAGTATGATTATATCTTGTTTTTTTTTTATGTTTTTTAAAGTGTCATTTGCCATAATGCTTCGTTTCTGTTAAAATATAAACACAAATTTTAACTGACCTCTTCAGTCTTCAGCCATAGTCATTCTTCTTATACAAAGGTCAACTTATGCTGGATTTTGTACTTTCCCGTTAATTATGGCAAATAAAAGTTTTTTTTTATTTATTTTGTTTTTTTTAGACACACCATGAATAAACGCACCCCTTAGAACTGATTAAGAGTGTAAAATAATTTTGTCCAGCTAGATCGGGCTTTTGGCCCATAGTGCGGCGATACCTGGGACGGTTGACGGGCCTTCGTCCAGACGGTCGACACTCTCCTAACACCATGATCATCCCCCAGCAGTATCACGTGGTCGAGCCAGCGCAGAAAGAGCGCTTTACTTTCTCCCATTATACTTTGGTCAGCCATAACATTTTCAAGTTCCGTGTTCTTCAGAACTCCTTGTCCTCCATCTGGTGTTTTCTTAGGGCTGAATATTTTGCGCAAGATTTCCGTTTCAGGCACCAGTAACTTATTTTCCTCTTTAAGCGTTAAAGTCTAGACCTCGCAACAGTACATTAGTATAGGTCTTGCTTGTTAGTAAAAATATAGTGAAAAGATCGATATACGTCAGTCACAAACGTCGAATTAAGGCCCTAACAATTTGGTTTCTAAATCTTTACTATTATGAAAATGTCTCCTGGTTGAATAGAGGTGACGGAGCTCGGGCGTATATGTCAAGTGCCTTTCAGTCTAGACAGGCTTAACGGGTTTACACAGATTTATTATTTCAGACCCTGTGACTTAGCCCTGATAATCATAATACAAACTGGGATTAATTGCGTGATATACAATATGATGTATTTGGGTCATTGTCAGTTCAAAAAACAAAATTTGTCCCTTCGGTGGTCAAAAGTTAAGAGCTTGTACATGAGTCTAGGTTATGTTGCTATTACATCGGATTATAGAAGAGGGAACGTTCTTTATTCTCACAGGTATTTAATCAGAAAATTAGGCTCTGGAATCCTTAATTTCGCAAATGTCCACCGGAAAGACGCGCACCTAAATCTGACAATGACCCATTTATCAATGAATACTCTACCCCTCTAGCACAACTATGCTTCGGGACTCTTGTCGCGCGACATTGCGTGTCTTGGGTCACCTGTCTACTGTGACAACAGTTGTGCCGAAGGTGCAGGATTTAGATGTTTTATTATGGACCGAAGCATAAATTTCACGTTGCCTCGTCGTAACAACGTAACATAAAAGTTCACTGCACGATAACGTGACGTAGAACGTCCCGATAACGGGTCCCGTGAGCAAAATTGGTGGCTCAGGACAGTATGCCACCAAATTGATCGTCTTTTGTTTCACTGCTTTTTAAATCTCCTATATATCTATGCCATCCTGTCAACTAAAAAAACATGGTTTGTGAATGTATAATTTCGTTTGTAATACCCGATATTCATTCATTCAATAGCATATTTAAAAATAACATTAATCACGTTTATTATTGGTATTCAGTCTTTATTTATTTTTATAGGTAGGTAGGTATATTTTATTTTTGTTTATTTTTAATTTTTATTAATTTTTTTTTTATTGTCAGACAACCTCAGACAAATCGATCTAGTCCCAAATTATGCTCAAGAAGGCTTGTGTTATGGGTACTAGACGACGATATACATACTTATATAGATAAAAATATACTTAAATACATACAACCATGACCCAAGCACCAATATTCGAATTCATCACACAAATATTTGCCCTGGCCGGGATTCGAACCCGGGACCGCCGCCTCAGTAGGCAGGTCTCTACAAACCTTATTTTCAATATTTACCTGAATTGGATCTAAGAAAAGCACATCCCCAAGGATTTCAATCCCCTATTTCGTAGCCTCTGTTGTAATGTAACAAGATTGAAAAATAAAATGAAGTTTTCAACTTCACACGGTGCAGCGTGTTGTCCAAACTTATGGCGCTAAAACTCGGTCACTTTATTTTACAGCGTTTTGCGGCACACGTGCTTCGTGGGCTATTGGGGAAAATAACGAGGCTTAGTTCAGTCAATCAGGCAAATACTACTGGCGACAGTGGCAACGCTAGCACAAATTATTGGCATTAAAATTAAAATCGAAATCGAAAGTTCTTCATAATTGACAACATTTCATATTTTTAAGACTATCATTTTATTACTTTTCTGAATTCTGCTTAATAAGGTGAAGTAATCTCTGTTTTTATTTATTTTCTGAGATGATTATTTATTTTATTATTAATTTATAAAAACATACTCATTTTAAAATGTGGCAACACCAAAACCAGAACTTAATGGAACGGTTACTATAGTCGGTTTTCTTATTAAAAAAAAAACTTAATAAAACTCGGTATGCATCTGTCATCTGTCAACGTCAAATAAAAAAAAATTCTATGTTTTCGCTCTTTGGTTTAGACAACAACCCTATTCAGCCCGTATTGTCTTAGATTGCAGTTATTTGATGTATTTTCTTATATTTCTTTAAATACAGAAGAATAAATTCCAAGATTTTTTTTTAAGGTACACAACATAAAGCCCTGTCGATCTCTATATTAATTTCCACCTGTTATAAATATGAAATGTTGTCAATTATTAATCCAATACAGCGAGCAGAAGTTCCTCGAAGTTGCATAGTTGGATGATCACTGGCCTAACAGAGCCTTACAACATATCTTCTTCTGTTTTGGCGGTACACTCTTGCCAGAGTGGACGTGGCCGTCACGTCGTTGATTTTGTGGCCTGCTTTACAATGCGACGCTATTCTTCTCGTACTGCTCCTGGTACATTCATGTAGAGGACCGTTGACAGCTTTTTTTAGGGTTCCGTAGTCAACTATTATTACTTGATCCTTCCACCTCATCGGTGATATTCCGCGTGGTCTGGTTCCCTCGACTTTGCCTTCTACCACCAGGTGCTCGATAGATTCGCATCCGCCCCGCGATACGTGTCTAAACAAAGTGAGGATTCGAGCTTGTACTATGCTTGATAGCCTCTGTCTTATGTCTAGGTCTCTAAGAATGTATTCATTGGTTCGGAATTCCTTCCATGATATACCGAGCATTCTCCTCCAGCACCACATCTCTAGAGCATCGATACGCTTCTTCTCACTTTCTTGTAGGGTCCATGTTTCAGCAGCGTAAAGAAATATGGGGAATATGAGAGCCTTGACAAGTTTTGTTTTGGTGACCTTAGTAATGTTTCGGTCCTTCCATATTTTCTTCAGCTTATCCATAGCCGATCTGGAGATGGCCATTCGCCTCTTGATATAACATATAAATATTCCCAAATACATTGTGCTTAGCAATTTGAATGTTAATTTCTGCTGGGTTATTATGGTGATTGTTAAAATATATTGTATACTATTAACCCTTAAATGCATGGTGTAAGATGCAGCTTACATAAACAAAAATGAATTAGTGGTTGTAAACTAGAAACTTTTTTTGAAATAACATAATATTTTATAATGTTTTGTTTTTTTAATTCATGCATTTAAGGGTTAAAACGAGTTTAGTAACGATTGAAAGGTACTTTATATTGTTAACATACTTTTTGAACGCGCCTTAGATTTAAGGTATGTTGGCAACACTGCGACATGCGTGACATTGACGGCTCTGTCGCTTGTCAATGTCACTGTCTTGGCTTTGAAAGCGCTTAGGTACGCTGCGTTCAGACTAAAAGCAGTCGTGTGTGTACGGTTCACCGTGGCGTCACCTATAGGTTTCACCGGAAGACCAGCGCTGGTTCCCGGGCCAGCATTTATGCTGAGGTGTGACCTTTTCGTGGCATACGCAACAACGATTTTATTTTATTTTATTTCTTTTATTTGTTGTCCACTTTGTGTATGTTCACGAATAAATTATCATTCTATTCTATTCTATTCTATTGATAAGGCTCAGGCATCGCTCAATTTAGAATATCGCTATGCCTCGTCGAATTTGGGCCTAGCTGTTAATAAGAGCATGATGAAACCCTTTGACGTCGACGTAAACCTATTTCCATTTCACTGACATCAAACCTCTTCATTTAGATCACTCAGACTCCATTCCAGTCGCGTCTCGATCGGACCTATAAATTACTAGTCTCAAATTATCCCAAATTACCTTCAGAGTCCGTCAGGGGTGTCAGCGTAATGACTTCAGAAGCTCCTGACTTTGCGGCTGTCATCGGGGCTATTAGATGAGACCTCCTATAAACTGCCAGCCCTAGAAACCTTCCAGAACCAAAACGTCGTAATGGAACGTATGTCTTAAAGGCTTTTATTTCTTTTTGCGTTGGAATGACAAAGCGCTTTTGCCGCTCAAGAATAAACAATTTGAAATATGAACAAACGTATTATGAAGGCCTTATTTAGACATTTACCGGTCTAGTTGTTTCATTAAATTTACTTAGTAATTTCAAGACACAGTTTAGTTAAGCTGAGAATTGTTTGAATTCTAATCTAGTTACGTACCGTGAAATTTTGCATCGATTGATTCAAATGTTCATTGAAGAATGACAAGCGGCAGATACTGAACTCACAAGATCGACTCGATATACCTTGAGGAACATCGACTGGAGGCATGACAGTGGCGGTAAAGTGTCCAAGCCTTCGAGAAAAAATAAGGAGTGAGCTCGACGCAAAACGCGAGAAGCTAAAGATTCGACCATCAGGACAAACAGTCATTACTTGGGGTGGGGTATTCACTTGCATCGAGTGTTGTCGCCCAACTGTTATAAAAATTGGCTACGTCAGTATGATAAATCAGGAGCGCCGCTATCAGTAAGCCAAAAGACGTCAGCTAGTGACGAGTCGACTAACGACTTGTTGATAAGATGAACCGCAGTCAAGACTGCACGCAATGGGTCTCTACGAATGCACAAGGAGAGCTACGGGAGGAATGGCGACGGATTGTCAAGCTTGCCACCATTGGCGAATATATGGGGGTGGCCGGGTGGGCCGTGCCCACCCCAGTATGGTCTGGTGCCCACCCCAGGATTTTGGGTTACCGATAGAAATTCATGGCTTCATTCTCATAGGCCATGACCAGGCCCACCCCCAGGCCCCCCCTGAAAAATAATGTTAGATACGCCAATGCTTGCCACCACGCCTGATGTGACGACCACGACCACTTTGATGACAAAGAAGAAGAGCCCAGTCGCGGTGGACGAAATCGGGATGCGATAATAATGACGAACGATGATTTCCGCTTTGCAATCTAAAAATTTAAGGCACGATGACGTAGCGAGAGCCGTTGGAAGTAGGGTTGCCAACCTTACTATACAATAAAATAGCCAGTGGAGCCTACTGACATTACAGTAAGACTTACTGCAATAACAGTTAGGCCTACTGACATTTCAGTAAACCTAACTGCAATAACGGTTACGCTTACTGTAATGTCAGTAGGCTCCACTGGATATTTTTTTCAGAAGTGGAGCCTACTGACATTACAGTAAGACTTACTGCAATAACAGTTAGGCCTACTGACATTTCAGTAAACCTAACTGCAATAACGGTTACGCTTACTGTAATGTCAGTAGGCTCCACTGGATATTTTTTTCAGATACAACAATTCTTTATTGCACACCAACAAGAAAAATATTACAATTGAAACCTTAATTTAACTGTTAGTGTCATAGACAATATACGGTGTTATCGCTAAAGAGCAATCTCTTCCAGACAACCTTAGTGCACATATTAGATTTGCGATCAAATTGCGGGACCGGGCTATAAAATGAGAGACTACTTCAAACGTAACAGGGTAAAGTATATTGGGAAAAGAGCTGAAAGGAAAGAAGAGCTGAATAAGGCACAAGGTGCAGGGTAGTACCAAGCGAGCGAGCTCGTCGTGGTAGGTATATTCAAATTTATATCATGCCTTTTCAAATTATTCAAAATTACATCTGTGCATTGTTTCAGTGCTTAATAATCTAGTCTCGCCACAAAACGGGACCTTTGGCGCCCGCGTGGACCATGTGTGGAGCACATATATACACCATGGTTCCATAACGAGACGTCCTGCGTACAGCGGGACGGTTGGCAACCCTTGTTGACAGTCTACTTATGATAAGTATGATGGAACATTGCGGACGCTCAGCGAGTGACTAAACGCAGTTGCGGTGTAAACTTATTACACTCAGTCAGAGTTCGAAAACGGGGATTTTCCTTGATACAAACTAAAATCGTAGTTCAAAATGCTTGCTTTTCATCTTGCAAAGTCTCTTGAAAAACTGTCTTGAGTATAGAATTACATTAATATAGGCACCATGTTTTAAAATCGTCGTTTGTAATACCACAGCGATATGTCGTACAATATATCATGAATAGGTACATACATGTGCTAACCACTTGATTGACTTAACCAAAGCCCTGATTTCCCCACTAGCACACGCAAGACGCAAGCACATGTGCCATAAACGCTGTAAAATAAAGTGACCGAGTTTTACCGTCATAAGTATGATGGAACATTGCGGGCGCTCAGCGAGTGACTAAACGCAGTTGCGGCGTAAAATCCAAACTTCGTACGCTTAGCTTCCTGCCCGTGTTCTAAAACGTGGATTTTCCACCTGCAAACCAAAATATTTGGTTTTATTCTTGCAAATTCGAAGTCATGTAACGAAATCGATTTTCTAAAGACGACTTTCAGCATTTTTTTTTAATGACCCAAATACATCAAAGCATGTATATTGTTCTATTACTTATTAGTATTTTGCTAATGCTTCCTTCTCTCCACTATTATAAGCAATATAACCGTTAAACAAAACAATAACGAAGCAATATCACTCGAGCTGTTAGGAGCAATCAAACTAATGCATTTCTAATATAAATGATGGATGCCCTAATTGTTTTATATCGACGGACAAATTAGAGAAAATCGTTTATAATCGGATTTAGGGGACTAACTTTGATTTATTGCTGAAACTAGGATGTCTTTTGAAGATAACACTTTTTAGTAGCTTATTTACCTTTTCTTAAATAATATTGCAATAGGTTATTTGGAGTTTACCGATTTAAGGTCTTTAAATTGTATTTTTTGGAAGTTTTTACGTATGTATTTGCACGTTTATACGGCCTTACCTTATATTGTTAAACCCTGAACTAACTGCTGATGTTCTAAATTGAGTTCTATAAGTGCTAGGTTGGCAACACTGAAGGGCGAAACCCCGGCATCCGCCATTTTGAATCCTGCGGTTTGGCGACGTTTTTAATGGTACCAAATGTTTGGCAGTTGATTTTAATACCCACCGACTATCGATTGTTTGTCGTTAGATTTTGTATTAATTGAGGAAAGGCAATTGTAAAATAAATAAAAAATGGTAATAATAAAAATGGGAACACCCAAATACTCCGAAATACTTTATTCCGATTTTGCTTATTCCGATTTTCAAAACTCCGAATTTCATAATTCCTAGGAAATAAAATTCCGATTACTAAAAAACACGAAATTTATTTAGCCGAATTTCAAAATTCCGATTGTATATTATTCCGATTTTTATAACTCCGAATAATGAAAAGCCCGAAGTGTCATTGGCCTGAAAAACAAAATTCCGATTATTAATTTTCCGAAACTTCATTACTTATTCGGAAATTTGATATTCGGGATAATGACATTCGTGTATTCAATAATCGGAAATTTCTTTCTTAGGAATTATGAAATTCGGTGTTTTAAAAATCGGAATTAGTAAATTAGGTACCCGGATTTGGACAAATATCGAATTGGCTGAACCCCGAAAACTGTAGGTTAGGTTAGGTTTGTATTGTGACCACGTATAGCGGAGCGAGCGGAGCGTCAAAAGACTTGCTGAACCCCGAAAACTATAGGTTAGGTTATTGGCTGGACTCCGAAAACTGTAGGTTAGGTTAGGTTTGAATTGTGACCACGTATAGCGGAGCGAGCGAAGCGAGCGGAGCGTCAGACTTGCTGAACCCCGAAAACTATAGGTTAGGTTATTGGCTGAACCCCGAAAACTGTAGGTTAGGTTAGGTTTGTATTGTGACCACGTATAGCGGAGCGAGCGAAGCGAGCGGAGCGTCAAAAGACTTGCTGAACCCCGAAAACTATAGGTTTGGTTATAGGCTGGACCCCGAAAACTGTAGGTTAGGTTAGGTTTGTATTGTGACCACGTATAGCGGAGCGAGCGAAGCGAGCGGAGCGTCAGACTTGCTGAACCCCGAAAACTATAGGTTAGGTTATTGGCTGAACCCCGAAAACTATAGGTTAGGTTACGTTTGTATACCAACCAAAATAAAAAAAATTACAAATTGTAAGTAAAATTGGCTTAGGTTAGGTACGACGGCGAGCGAAGCGAGGAGGAGTGTTAGGTTGAACTACGTTCCTAACGAGCGAGCGAAGCGAGCGAGCCGCGGAGATCTATATCGAGTGTTCGAAAAATCCTAACATTACCTATTTTAGCTTAAGGCAGGTCCGACTCAAATCGGCTTCACATAAGAATTACCTTTGCAGGTTTATGTGAGTTTTAATTTCGGACTCTAATACATATTTATACTTATTATTAATATTAGAATTCCGTATTTTGATGTTTCGTATTAATATTGACTCGGACTTTTCATTTTTCGGTGTATAAAAATTCGGAATTTTGAAAATCGGTTTTTTAGCAATCGGAATTCGTACTTGTGATAAATCGGAATATTAATAGTTCGGACTTTTTATACTTCGGTGTACAAAGATTCGGAATTTTGAAATTCGTTATTATAACCATTAGGATTTTTGTAATTTCGGGAATGTAAAAATCGGATTTATGAAATATCGGAATAATCATATTCGGAATTTTGATCCATTCGGAAATGTAAAAATCGGTATTTTGAAATTCGTGATTATAAATATCGGAATTAAGTTTTTCGTATTAATGTAGTGTACCCAATAAAAATGGTGGCTATTTTTCAACATGAGAACTCTGTATTAAAACGATGAAAGCCCGTAAGTTAGGGTTCATTTTATTATACAGGGTGCTCGCGAGGAATCCAAATGATTTCACCAGCGCATTTCTGAGTATGTGTAGAAAATAAAATGTCGTGTGAAGTAAGCCGAAATCGGCTTAGTTTTCGAGATATTAGGATTTTTTGTTTTAAAACATCTCCAGTGTAAATCATCTTTATCTTTGCGATGTTGCGAGACCGTCACATTATCTGGCAAACGTTGACTATTGAAAACCGTTCCTGTCACGATCATTGTTTATGTGTCAATCATTACAAATTTCCTTCAAAAATTCAGTTAAGAAATTAATTACGTAGCATCTTAGCATAAATACGCCTAGAACGATAGTCTTCGTACAACAGATTTGCACAGTATGAAGCCGGTATTGATATTCCTTTTGATGGTGGAAAAACTATGGCTTAAGTTGTGAGAACTGCGTTATCTAGTTAAAACCTTGAAAACAAAATGGTTCGTGATAATAAACGTACTGTGTTTTTTACTGGTCATATGTAATATTTATTTAATACTTTGTTATTACCTAATTTATTTGATTAAAGTTTACAATAAATATCATGTTACTAATTACCTAAATAAACAAACACAATTATTCATCAAATTATTTATTTAACACACTACAAGCAGTATGATTATTCTCAACAATTGCTGTATGCTTCTCACTGTATCAGCTACGTGCAGTTCATTGGAATCCACGGCAGCTGAACTAGAATCCGCAATTTTTTTTTCAGTTTTTACACCACCCTTGTGATATTTTGCACCGTGGAGTACTCAAAAACATATTTTTCTTCAGCTGTTATAAAGGTTGACTGCGTGAGCTAGACACCGCAATTTAGTCGAAGGCTAATGTAATTATTATTTGTAATAATTAGATTACATACGTAACACCGTTAAAATCAATCACAACAATGACTTGTCATATGACTGGAGTCATTGTCAAAAGTAGTTATAATAATAAGGGTATTTCTTAGTGGCCAGTCTGTATTATAATCATAATCCATGGAGTTTAATAGCCAAGTTATTAAAAGAGAGTGTAGAGCAGCCATTAGATAAATCATAAGATTCATGAGTAAGGAGTTTTGATCGCATATTTAAGTAGCCTGTTTTGAAAAAAACATTGCCCAACAAGAAAATTCTTTATGACATTGACTCCCCTTTTAATGAAAAGAGATAACAATAACAAACGTTGCCAGCTCGTTCTAAAGCATTGTTTTACTGGTGAAGTAAAGGTAATTTATTTATTTTGTATGAACATATAAAAAAAAAAAGTTAAATATCATGTTTAGCCATAGGTTCATATAACATTTTTTACTCCATACGACCTCAGGAATCCGCTGTTAAAAGCATTTGGATTCCTGACGAGAACCCTGTATCCACGAACAGCTTTGGCAGTGCCAAAATACAATAAATTATGATGATTATCTATATATCTATATAAATAAAAGAAAGTCGTATTAGTTACACTATTTATAACTCAAGAACGGGTGAACTGATTTTGGCTGAAAATTGGTGGGGAGGTAGCTTAGAACCAGGAGAAGGACATAGGATACTTTTTATCTTTTTTTTTTCATTTATAGATTTTCAGGCGGTACAAAGTTCGCGGGGTCAGCTGGTATTTTATATATAAATCAATTGCTGTTCATTTGCTTCTCGCTAAAACTCGATAACTATTTGTCGTAGTCAAAGGAAAGGTTTAAACGGTGAGGCATTAGCAGTTTACTGACATAAACCGAATTACACGCGGACGGAGCCGCGGGTAAAGCTAGTTATCAATAACTTACATTCGACTGTAGAAAATAAAAAATAAAATTTTCGGGGATCAAATTGCCCTTTTGAATTACTCTTACTTATATACAATTTATAAAAATACGTTTAACAATCAACTCGTTACAAAAGTCGCGGTAACTTTTGTAAAACAGTACAAGTACCTGTGTGAACACAAGCTTAGTGAGTACTTACCTACTTTGCTAAAAGTTCAGCCCAGAACAACATCAAAGTATTAATCAGGGACTTTCGAGGCGAAAATTTTCCGCAATTAGACAATTTTAAACCATTGATACAAAGCTCAAAGAAAAATGTAAATGCGTGACCCGGTGGAAGAGACCGGGAATCGAACCCGGTACCTCTCTGGGCCGGCAATCCATTTAGAAAGTTTTTTCTGACTCCAAATATAGAAGGTATAGAAGAAATTATCTACACTAAGCTCATCCACTTACCTGCATTTACAATGGCATTGTGTCTAATACAATCCTATCTGCTTTTGTTTTCGTAACCGCCAGCCGTTACTTACAAAAAAGGGTTAGAACTACATTGCGTGGATATTGAGTTTTCATCCTTGTTGAATAGGTTTAAAATGGTTGATGATGAGAGTTCATAGTCCTTTTTCTGAAGGGTACGTTCTTGTTGAGAGTCGGGCGGTTGTAAAATTCCAAAAAAGTTATGATCATCATTATTCTGTTAGTGTATTTTGTAGTCTAATGTCCAAGGAAATAGAGTCGATAATCTATAATAACCTTCCAAGGTGGTTACAATCTGCTTTTACTACGAGCTCGTTAATTTAATTTGTGGTTAACCACTAAATGGTATTGAGTTCTTACGTGGATGAGCTTAGTTTAGAAAATTTGTACTATACCTCTGGAGGTTACGCATTTAAATTTTTCTTTGAGTTTTTATCTTTGTATCAATGGTTTAATATAAAAATTGTGGTGTGTACCCACATAAAAAAATTACACATTAAACGTTTCATAAATTAAGACAATTTTGTTTCGACTCCAGATATAGAAAGGTACGTATGATTAGGTCCGAAGCCTTTAAAGGGCAAAACATGGCATTTATATATGTAACTGCTATGGACTAATTAAACTAATATCTTCTGGAAATCTTACGAAACGCCTTTACTTGTGAAACGGTTAATTTGTAAAGAAGAAGGTTCTGCGTGAATTAAGTATGTCAATTTAGACTAGTTTTTGAAACAAAAGTTATGAATGAAAACTTTAAACTGTAGGTTTCAAATATATACCATTAAATTGCAATGTTCTAAGTAAGTAACATTGATAATATGTTAAGAAACATGTTTGATCATAGAGAAAAATGACTAAAATAATAGAGCATTTTTGAACGGATAAGGAGCTTTAAATATGGTCTGCGGTTCTCCCACATTATCCTTCTATACATGAACAGTTTCTAGAAATGTTTATTAGCAAATGTTCCCGAAATAAAGTTTGACAACCGCAAGGCCTGTTAATTCGATAGATTTGTACAAATCGCCTTTGTAAAGTGGTTTATAATGAAATTAATTGGCATTAAGGGATTAGAAGCGTTAGCGCGTTTACCGCGGATTACCAATCGACTTACTGTTTCAATTGCCTGGAAACTTTAATTTTGTCGCGACCGTCACTTTAGGCACTTGTACCGAAAACAGCCGTTTTTCACGCTCTAGTATAAGTTAGCTTTTAACGCAAATCATAACCTTCTAACTTAGCCGTAGTCGGGTGAAAACGTCTCGAACACATTTCTAACAGTGTTGTATCAGTAGTAGTTATCACGGGCTAATTTTCCGCAATTCGACACCTTACAAACTTTAGGCACTTGTGCCGAAAACAGCCTTTTTTGACGCTCTAGTTAAGCTCTAGTAGACTGGTAGAAAAATCCAAATATCGGCTTCCTTTATCGTCGTAACGGCATTTTGTGAGCCATTTTGGCAACATGACTTTTCCGATGTAAAAAAGCCTGCTGAATTCGATTCTGGATGTTGCCAAGTCGAATTTTGCCCCCCTCCCCCCATTTCCCCCCTTTTGACCTCAAAATATGTCCCTATCACGATTTTTACGGTTTTATACAAAAAGTATTACAGCTAGAAAAAAAGTGTCAAAGATAAGAATGATCTCTATAAAATTTCCTATAACATGGTGTATAATTTTTTTTAGTAGGCCTTATGTTTTGTGTGCAATATCTTCCCGAACTTCATTATTAAAAAAAAAAAATTATAAACTTGGTCAAGGCAGTGAAATACACTTATTTTGGGATAATTGGTATCGCACAGGATCAGCCGCTCTGCAGCGCTTGACGCTGACATCCAGTTGGCGTGCTGCTTATTATCTGTCAAGACTCACGAGGCTTTCAGTCATAAGTAGTCGTCAGATTTACACGCAGAACCGTACCCAAGTCGGGCTAAAAGGGACGTAGAAAATAAAAATGCTTTGCTTCTGACCATGAAGTCTACGCCAGATTGTCCAGAAATGTGCCTTAGAAATGCAGTCACCCAGAATCTTGCAACAGAAAAAATAAAGTGTCGATTCTCACTGCTAAGCAGCATTGCTCACTTTAAGTAACGAAGTTTGTTTCCGAAAGGCTCATCAACAGCAGGTCTACAATACAACGCAAAGTTCAAAATGAACAAAGGCCCGACCTTCAAGACCTGTACAAGGCAGGTCGTTCAAAATCTACCATATTTGCGTCTGATGTGGGGGGCAAACGCTCAGGCGCTGGAGTGGTGCCAAACAAAGCATGCCTGCATCGTCACATACTCGACTTGTACAGCAGAGATAGGAACTTCTCAGCCTTTCGCTCATGGGGTGTATGCCGATCTCATTGAGTAGTTCACAGTGCTTTCGATAACGGAAAACGGAATACTTTTAATCAAAGGAGTGTCTAGGTAAATGTTTTAGAAACGCAAATGATCAATTTAATTATTTTATTGCCTGCAATAAAGCCGTTCGAATCGCCAGTGCCTGAGTAAAACGCCAGAATATTCTAACGTTCTAAAGCAGTCCCTTAATTTTGTCATGATGATGAATCATAAGCAACAACAACACTAATAACCAGTCTTCTGGGTGGGCGAGGTAAGCATCCACAAGTGATTCAAGAACTTGCGGGTATTCTACTGTTTCGGTGAATAGCCTGAAAAGATTAGACTTTTCCCGCCCCTCAGGGGCCCATCCGGGATGTAAATAGCCATGGAGACAGCGTAGCTCATGTTTCAAGATCTCTCGCAGACTTAAAGTTCTCCCAGTCTTGTCAACAGCTGTCAAGCGTCGTTGGACGCTACGGTTTTTCTTATTTCTTATTTGTAGTTTTAGCAATGGCAGATTTTGAACGACCTGCCTTGTATTTGAAGGTCGGGATTTTGTTAATTTTGACCTTAGCGCAGTTGCTGACCTGCTGTTGGTGAGCCTTTCGGAAGCAAACTTCGTTACTTGGAGTGAGCCAAGCTGCTTGGCAGTGAGAAGTGACACTTTATTTTTTTCTGCTGCAAGATCCTGGGTAACTGCATTTCTAAGGCCCGTTTCTGGAGAATCTGGCGTATAACTGAGCATTTTGAATGACTTCATGGTCAGAAGTAAAGCATTTTTATTTTCTACGTCGCTTTTAGCCCGACTTGGGTACGGTTCTGCGTGTAAATCTGACGACTGCTTATGACTGAAAGCCTCGTGAGTCTACAGATGATAAGCAGCACGCCAACTGGATGTCAGCGTCAAGCGCTGCAGAGCGGCTGGATCCTGTGCGATACCAATTATCCCAAAATAAGTGTATTTCACTGCCTTGACCAAGTTTATATATATATTTTTTTTAATAATGAAGTTCGGGAAGGTATTGCTCACAAACCATAAGGCCTACTAAAAAAAATTATACACCATGTTAATGTTATAGGAAATTTTATAGAGATCATTCTTGTCTTTGACACTTTTTTTCAAGCTGTAATAATTTTTGTATAAAACCGTAAAAATCGTGATTATGGACATATTTTGAGGTCAAAAAGGGGGGAAATGGGGGGAGGGGGGCAAAGTTCGGCTTGGCAACATTCAGAACCGAATTAAACAGGCTTTTTTACATCGGAAAACTCATGTTGCCAGAATGGATCCCAAAATGCCGTTAGCATGGTAAAGGAAGCCGATATTTAGAATTTTCTACCAGTCTATGAAGTTCGGGAAGATATTTCTCACAAACCATAAGGCCTACTAAAAAAAATTATACACCATGTTATAGGAAATTTTATAGAGATCATTCTTGTCTTTGACACTTTTTTTCTAACTGTAAGACTTTTTGTATAAAACCGTAAAAACCGTGATTAGGGACATATTTTGAGGTAAAAAGGGGGGAAATGGAGGGAGGGGGCAAAATTCGGCTTGGCAACATCCAGAATCGAATTCAGCAGGCTTTTTTACTTCGAAAAAGTCGTTGCCAAAATGGCTCACAAAATGCCGTTAGACCTGAAAATTTTGATTTGAACTACCAGTCTATAGGGTAAAAACGTCTCGAACACATTTCTAACTACAGTGTGTATCAGTTGTAGGTATCGTTGGCTAATTTTCCGCAACTCAACGTCTTACAATGCGTATTTTGCGTGAAGGGTTGATGGTACTACTCTTTCCCACCCCACTACCAGAAAGCCTAGCAGTCCATTGATGTTGCCGACGACTTCTGGGAGTGACCTCGGTAATCCGGGGTGTACTTGGCCACTTCAGGATCCTCGATGATGACGTGGGCGGCTGTCTTCCCTGCCTCCATGCAGGCCTACCAAAAAGTACTATCAGTAATAAAACACCTAGGGTGAATAATTGAATATACTAGTGAGTATAGGGTTACTAGTGAGTAATGACCTACTAATATCAAATACTTAATATTCAGCCGGCGGTATTGGGTTCGAGTCTCGACAAGAGCAAATATTTATTTTGTGCTATGACTTCGAATATTCATTCAAGGGTCAATGGTGTTTTCCATGAATTTGTATTTAGGTACATATGACTAGCGACCCACCCTGCCTTCGCCCGTTTTTTTATACTACGAAGGTGGCAAACAAGCATGCGGCCAGCCTGACGTTAAGCAGTAACCGCTGCCTATGGACGCTTGCGATGCGAGGAGTATCACACTCGTGTTGCCGACTCTTTAAGTACCTATTTACTCCCCAGGTATATAACAGTAGCCGGTAACGGGTGGAGTGGAGGTGCGTAACCCGAGTCAGACTTCTTAGATGTCCAGCTATCCCTGTACCCTTTGAGATATTCCATACAGCCGTTCCGGCATGACGAGAGGACAAAAAAAAGTTTACCAACAAATGGAGTCGTACTGCTGTAAAAAAAAAACAACCTTAATAGCGCGATGCAGGATCGTCTTTTGTTTTATATGGGCGCAATGCCATGCCAGTCTGGCGACATCTGTTGGTCATAATTTCTTTGTCATCTCATCACGAAACGGCTGGAGATATTTTAACCAATTTTGTAGGATTGTTATATATAGGATACTTGTTACCTGCCAACGGTATAGAAAAAAATACCCGGACGAAGCTGCGGGCACCTCCTAGTGTTTGATAAAGTAAGGAGGTACCTAAATACTCGGCGCACGTCAAAAACATTCGAAATTGTTTCAAACAAGAGTGTTGTTCGCGGTTGGCGCCGCAACGTTTCTTTGACGTTGACCTACTTTCCTCTTTTGATCGTGTATAATAATAAATAAATAACTAGGTATTGTGGGACAATCTTATACAAATCGACCTAGTCCCAATCTAAGCGATGCTTGTACTATGGTTACAATATGTCGTGAACTAAATTTCAGCAAAGACAATTCCAGCAAATATTTGTAATTGAGATTTTCTTTTTTCTTAAGTCATGTCTTTGTCCTCTATGTACCTACTTCTACATATAGAATAAAGTTTATAAATAACTTTAAAAGAAATATGACACCACTAGAAATTTGTTTAATAATAATTTGATATATTTATAGTACATTACGGCAGAGACCAGTAAGTAAGCCATACTGGCCGAGTAGGAATTAGACGGACCGAGCCGTAGGCGAGGTCCGGATATAATACGAGGCCAGGATGGTTCTTACGGTCGAAGCAAGTATAGTGCTTTTCTCAAAAATTAAACAAGAAAATTAGATTAAAATTATATTTTGTAGGTGACATTCATATTCGGCCATTTTCCAATGAATATTTTTGTTATATCCCATTTTTATTATTACACATTGTGATATTCGTCGTCGCAGGCACCATTAACTCCCATGATAACAACCTATAACAAAAATAATTATGAGTATAAACTCATAATTATTTTAATGGTGCCTGCGACGACGAATATCACAATGTGTAAAAGATATACTTAGTTATATCGTTATCAAATTGTGGCAGCATTTATTTACCTTCATCGCCAAAATGGTTATCATCTAGAGCTTGATTTAAGAACTTTTCTATATTTTGCTGCTGAATATTTGTGATTTCTTTCCTTTGTAGCCATCCGATTGTCTCAGAAAGATTGTTGAAATATTCTGACCTTATCACACATTATCTGACCAATTATTAACTTGATTTTCTTCCTTGCATTTAATGAATCTCTTGTATTTTTTATATCTCCTTGGATTTAGTAGCTCCTCGCTTATGTAGTATGGAGGAGTGCCGTCTATTCGGAATCAGACTCGTCTGAACTCATTTTTGCTGAATTATTGTAATAGATCACACAAACAAATTTGAAATTTTTGTCTTTTAATTTAAATCCCGCCTTAATTTCTTTTTTTATAAATACTGCGTTTAATTATTTGCACTGTCTTACAAATCTAAGTCTTAAAGATAAAATTTAATTATTGTTATACATTGTTGTATTTTCTAACTAATTTTCATATCATAAAACTTACCTTCAATTTTAACTCCGAGGTTTTTTCTAAACGACACAAAAAAGGAAGGAATTCCGAAATATCATTGTCATTTTCATGGACCTAGCATATACTAGCGTATACCTGGACTGGACTGCTCATTTCTTCATTCGAACGATCCAAGTGAGAAAGCCACCAAGGGGGCAGTTTGTCACACTCTGCTGGGGTAACCAAATATTTAGCAATAAAGAGGGACTCATCCTTACTCCGTTTTATTATAAGTCTAAAAATGTGTATTGGCTGGCAATGTAGCTAGATTTAATTTTATATACCCATGGTTATATGTACTCATAAATAAATATAGTGAATGTTAGCTACTATGCCAGCAAAAACACTCTTTTGGTCCCCGTTATTTTAACAGAACGCAGCAAACCCGTAATTGTTAATTTGATTTGATAAATGACAAACTTCGTTAAGACTAGGTAACTTAATATTTTTCATGCTTAAAAACAAAAAACATATTCTGATACTAATTTTTAATATCAAACAGACTGTACACCTTAAATGAGCATAGGGTAAAATCGCGCGTCTACGCTCGTACGAGTCACGCGTGGTTTAAAAGACACGGTGCCTCACACGCTTACAAGAACGAACTCAAGGTGGCTTTCCACCGGTGAGGCGAGGCGGGGCGTGGCGGGGCGAGAATTGAAATTAGTATGGCAAATTTTCAATTAACGCATCTTCGGTGGACATAGTAAGAATTGACGCGGCCGTGCGGGACTTCAATTGAAATATTTGTTTGTGTAAAAATTAACCTTATTGGTTTTAATATAGGGTAGAGATTAAATCTGAGTTTTCGATATAATCGATAGGTTTTTGTTGTTCGTTACCGCTGCCGTTTATGTCTTGATTTTTTTTGGGTCCTTTCGTCCATCCGTACTATTTCACAGACACTCTTTGTACTAATATTAAGCTGAAATTTGGCAGGTGTATAGTATAGTAGTGTATTAGTCAAGGAAAAAATGTGGTAGAATATAATTTATAAACAACAAACGGCGAGTTCGTTTTCTTGAAAGCACTATGAGATTATTTCTTGTTGCATTATCTTCATCCGATTCTTCTTCCATTAACATATTTAATAATACTAATTCACGAGACATGATACAGAAATCACGTGTGTATTTCACTGCGAACTTAACAGCACTACACCTACGTCCAAGCCTACAATCAACGGCGCGGCGGTCGCGCGATAATGTCAACCGCGAGCTCACGCGGGCCCGCGATAGCTATGAATTTTTTTAGTGGAAAAGGGCCAGCGCGATTTCAATTCTCGCCCCGCCTTTCCTCGCCAGTGGAAAACCACCTTCACGCGGGTATACAATGCTGGTTGGAAACCTAAACCACCCTTAGATAGTGAAGGATTATCGTAGTATATTGAAATCGACTTTAGTGCAATAAACTTTTGTTCAGGTTATACGAATAATGTTTCTCGAAGTAAAACATAGATCGGAATTATCCGGTATTTTTTTAAATTCATTGTCACTCTATTAGTACTTTATCAAAGTTTGACATGCTTTCATTACATTTCATATTAATATACGATAGCATATCTTACCTGAAAAAATATACTACGGCCACCAAAAGATTTCATTTTGCAACCTTTAATTCAGCACATACAGTGATGCAAATATAAATATGATTTATTTTAAATAACTAGAAAAGACACCATCAAGCACTGTCAAAAATGATGACAGTTTTCAATTATATTAATAAGATTTCAAATTTAAAGATTTTATCCTGCCGTAACATAAAATTATTTTTATATACTATCGGATGGTATAACGTTCATAATTTTTTCCGTTAGTTTCTTTGGTGACGCGTAAGAAAGTTTAGCGAATAAAATATTTAATTATTTGAAGTGAATAGTGTTAATTTAAAGAAAAATATAAACTACTAATAACTACCATTTTATTTGAAATCTACTAATCATTACAATTTTTTGTGATTGGCAATATTAGAAAGGGACACACTACCTATGTGCGACCTGTCTCTGTCTGACCGTGACCCCCTTCACCGGTAAAATATACTTTATGTATTTACGCTAAGATTTAATTTTGTGTGAACACTTATTCTGAGTTCGCACTCCTGTTGTCTTGACATAAAAGCTCCTTGGTCATTTTACACAGCACAATTATGAACTAAACGCTGCATACAAACTTCCGCACTAAACCTTGTCGCTACTTTTTTTTTTTATATGCATCTTGAGTTACGTTTATACTGCCGATAGTGCTAACCTCTTTTTATTTTACATTTGCTTTTAGTGTAAATTGCAAGTGTATACTGCAATGTCGTATCTTTCTATTTAATCTAAGAAAAAGGGACGCCACTTTTTAATTTCTACAATTGACAACATTTCATATTTTTAAGACTATCATTTTATTACTTTTCTGAATTCTGCTTAAAAAGATGAAGTAATCTCTGTTTTTATTTATTTTCTGAGATGATTATTTATTTTATTATTAATTTATAAAAACATACTCATTTTAAAATGTGGCAACACCATAACCAGAACTTAATGGAACGGTTACTTTAGTCGGTTTTCTTATTAAAAAAAACTTAATAAAAATCGGTATGCATCTGTCATCTGTCAACGTCAAATAAAAAAAATAATTTTTTTTCGCTCTTTGGGTTAGACAACAACCCTATTCAGCCCGTATTGTCTTAGATTGCAGTTATTTGATGTATTTTCTTATATTTCTTTAAATACAGAAGAATAAATTCAAAGATTTTTTTTAAGGTACACGACATAAAGCCCTGTCGATCTCTATATTAATTTCCACCTGTTATAAATATGAAATGTTGTCAATTTGCTGTCGCACTGTACTTATAATTAAAACAATTTGTGGAATGCATCCTTTTTACATTTATATACGACCTCATCGCCTTCACATCCTTAGTTTTTTTATAGGTCGGTGACGATGTAAATCGTGTTTCGATATTCAAATAGGTATCTTGATACGTTATAGGAATTACATACTTACTTACTGGACAAATATTGATTCCAAATTTAAAATCTCGCTGTTTACTGGACACTTCTAAAAAGTCTTGGGTATGTTCCACTTACTGTAGTCTATCTAGCGATGGTATAAGGCAACATTACATGCAATTTTTGAGAAAAAGCATATTTTATACCGACAACCATGTTATAAAATTCAACATCCTTATTGAGGAAAGCGCATAATTAATCTCCACAAGTAATCGCGCAATTATTCAGCAATTATGTAATTAAATAAGCTTTGATAAGAACAGGAAAACGTAGATCAATTGAACGCTTTGAGGAAATTACAAATTACCTACTTGGCCGTGTCGGTATAATTATGTATATCGGTTAGCGTTCAACTAACTTACACTAGAGGGTAAAAAAGGCTGTTTTCGGTACAAGTGCCTAAAGACAGAATTAAAGTTTCCACAATCGAAACAGTAAGTTCAAATGCACGTTTACGTGTGCTTTGTATTTGAGTTCCTAAGAGTAAGAGTTTTTTTAGACACGCTTTTATTTCTGACTGTACTTTCTCACATAAATACCTAATATTGCTAATGCTGGTGCTGATAGTGACCAATCAAATAAGCCCAAACATGATGGGTGTATTGTAGCGGGGGGATCAACACAGAGGAGACCAATAAATGAACATGGATTTTTATATAACATTTGTATTGTAATTTTAATACAACTGCTTAACATGCCCTAGCCCCGAATGCGCAGCTCTTTAGGCGAGTGACAGAGACGGTCAAAATTCGAATATTGAAATATAATTTTAAATAAAATCTTATATGCCAACTCCGCTGTCACCGACCAACAAGGAGCCTTACAGTATCTTGGGATTTGTGATGTTTAGGGGTTCCTAAGGTCACCTTCCGTCTTCATCATCAGCTCAGCTCCCAGATACCATATTATTGTATTGTCCCATGCACATTATATGCAAAGTTTCATTTCGATAGGACAATTCAATTAGATAAAAAAATTACTTCCAACATTTGATTAGGTACATAAAAAATAAATGGATTGTTGCAGCTTATATTTAGCACTTACCTGCTCAATAATTTTCCAAATATCTATTTACATAAATGTTCTAACCTAATCCCATACACAAAGAAAAACTCCAACGAGAGTTATTATTATTATCCCGGCTTACACTTGGCTGAGCATTGAACAAATAAATAATATCTCTCGCTACACGCATATCCGGCCGTTTAGGCAACAGTCGCCAATGTAAACATGAAAGGAATTACAGTGTTATGACAACGGCTCATGACGTGCCGTGACGTAGCTCGAGCAGATCCTAGGTATGCCTGGGAGCGGAAGAGGTGAATTTGGGATTTACTCGAGCGTAGCAGATTAATATAAGTGGTGCGCCTATAGGCGTATTTCATCTCATAGGCCATGGCGAGGCCCGCAACCCTGCCCCACCTAAAATGAATGAAAAATAATCTTAGACACGCCAATGGGTGCGCCACCCACTGCACGGCGACGAACCGCCGTCTGTCCTGCTTAAAAGTCGCCAGAGCTTCATGCGGAGCATCCCCATTAGCGAGTTATACTTCCACACAAAGTCTGACTACTGGTAGTGAGGGCTTACCAGGACTGATAAAAAAATGCGGTGGACCAGTCCCCTGCGGGGCAACCCAGCCGACGCGCGTCGTTCGTTGTGGCAAAACACCTGTCCCCTACCTGATGCATATGTGCCAGCCTTGGAGCAACTACCGCCTAAACCGAACCATGGCAAATTTGGAGAACACTAAACCGGCTCAGGTATCAAGTTGGCCACTGTAGGGAAAGGATGACTCGATGCTTCAGGATCACTCGACTCAATGCTTCTATGACTCAGCACCACAAACGATGGCGCACCTGCTGGTGTATCCGGCATGCCCACATTCCTGTTCGCTTCTTGTCCTGAGGGATGCAACGGTCAGGGCTATCGACGCCGCTGCCTTTTGGGCATCAAATATTTGAGGAACCGCGGCCCGAAAGAAGAATATAAGTGGTAAGACTTTGCATCCTGTAGTCTCCTCCAGCATAATATGAGCCATATTGGTAAGTATGGTAGTAAAAAAACGGTCATCAGACATACTCGTGCGCGTCAGATGAAGCTAGGATTGGTTCATTACTGGCTGGTCATGCCAGTGTATATTTCAATGTTTCAGAGAGTTTGAGTGTGACGCAAGAGATTGGAGGGCAACTTGCAGAAGAATAACTTCATCTAGGTGTTCCCGAGCGCAGCATTTTATTTTTAATATTGAAGGAAATTATTCAATGATATGGAGATAGTACATATTTCGACAAGCCATAGTAACCAAGTTAACTGCCTTCAGGTGGGTATCCTGTAGTCCCTTCCCCCACGCCACAGGAAAGGGTTAAACACTATTTCAATTTTCTTTTCATCTAATCATTAACATACCAAAACCTCAACGACGCGTAAGTACTGAGTAAGTACAAATTCAGTATGACTCCCCGTTTAGAAATGTTGATGTATTCCTATAATTATCTTTCTATCTTACACAGATATAGGTCGCAATTCGACGCACCCTTGCGATATCCTCCATTAGAGCAATAACTCGGACTTTTTCATGACGGTTATATCATTACTATTCAACCGTTAGGCAACATCGTAAAATACCGTGCAATAACACGTTTTTAGTATCAGGACCCCTTTTAATTATTATTTTTTCAGTAATTATAGCATCCATAATACACATTATGTAAAAAATTCTCTCTCTACCTATTAAGGTTGCACGCGGTGCTGTGACAGGCAGACAGACAGAGAGTGGAGGCTTAGCTGGCTTAACGACATTGTAACAATAATGTCGTAAAATTATTTAATCAATGTATGTAATCTGTAGGTACTTAAGTAACGAATCCGTGAACTTTCAACAAAGTCCTTTGAAATTTAAAAAGCACGAGCCATTTGTTGTGCAATGAACATCGTAAATGGGCCGCGGGATGTGGATAACAATTTATGGCACAAACGACCCGGCGCAGCGAGGAATTGAAATCATTAACGCTCTTTGCGTGCGCTGTCGGGATGAAATAAGCATCGCTGTTGAGAAGTTGGAAGAGAAGGGTTATTGAGTGGCGCCTGCATACTGAAGCCTTTGGATGAGAGTAGCGTTCCACTGGTCGTAGTGTTTGTTAACATCTTTTAGCTGATAATTCTTATGACACCTTTCCACTTTCATTTGTTGTAGAAATGTCGTAAATGGGGCGCGAGATGTGGATAACAATTTATGGCACAAACGACCCGGCGCAGCGACGAATTGAAATCATTAGTAGCTCGTAGCTCGAAAACCCGATGGCCGTTGGGGCAGGAAGGTTCTCGAGTGGAGACCACGTACCGGCAAGCGCAGTGTAGGACGGCCACCCGCAAGGTGGTCCGACGACCTGGTTAGAGTTGCCGGGATTCGCTAGATGCGGGTCGCTGCTATCCGGCCCATGTGGAAGTCTATTGAGGAGGCCTGTGTCCAGCAGTGGACGTCCTATGGCTGAAATGTTGATGATGATGATTATATTATCAACATTTTTTTATTTTTTTAAAGTACCAAACATATTGGACGCGTCTTTGCGTAACAACAATGCACCAGCATAACCTATAAAGGTAGACATGGCGGCACAGACAATATACGCGGAGGGGCTTCAAATGCAATTATAAGCCTGTGGCCTTAGATTGTATATTCCTAGAGGCGACAAAATGTTGTAGAGGTAGTTGTTATTGGGAATGTTCTACGGGCTAGTAAATAGTTGCTATACTTGTGTATGTTATTGCTAACCGACCCACCCGCACTGACTCATCAGCTGAAGGTTGCAAATAATTAAATAAATAACGTTTTCTCAATATAATACTATGTATTCGCGCCTGTCATACCGAAAACGATGCAACATACAAATATAATACTTTTTTATTTATTATATTTATTGAAGCTCAAAACATTTGTACATTTAATTAACTAGTAGGTAAGTACAATGGGTTTTCTATAACATGAGACGCTGATACTTGTAATAGGCAAATCCTGAGCTACAAATATCAGCTACCATTCATGTGTCAAAACAAGACTAAACAAAACAAAAACATGTGAGAAATGATATTTATTAAACACCAGTGTACAGTATTTACAGTGTGTGCTGTGCTATGCGAGCCTCAAGTACACCTATTAATCATGCCTTTCTTATCATATGATATAATATGCTTTGAATAAAATTTAGTTATTATGAAAAAAATTAAAAAGATAATGATAGGAGGCAAACGAGCATGCGGATCGGACGCACAGTCGGATAGCATTTGCAACACTTCGAGTGTAAAGTAAACGAGTGCGCAATCGGCCTTTCGGAGTACGGAGTAAGCTCTTTTCTTGAATCATTCTATCAGCTAAGTGCAGATCATAGGCTTTTAGCGAATATGTAAAGCAGTGTCGCGTCTGCTGTTGCTCTATCATTCGGTGGTGTCGCCTCGGGACGTCTGGGGTTATGAGTGTGTCGCAATAAAATGCCCGTTATGATGCGCGCTGATATGAATGGTTGCGTTGCGGGACATCACGCGTACACATTTAGAATAAATATTTAAAGTCGATAAGTCTTTAAATTTTGATGGATTTTAATACTTCATCTATACATAACCAATTATATGACATGCCACCAACCTATAGTGCAGCAATTATTTTCAGTCATTCTACTACCTTCTTTAACCGACTGCTTAAAAGATTCAAAATAAAAAAACCATAGTAAATCAAGAAATATTGTTTGTTTAAAGGTACCAGATAGAAGGACTAAACGTGGCGAAGAAATACTCCTCGATGCCAAGCTTCTTCCTCGTTCCTGAATTGTGAATAAACGCATCTAATCGCGAAACGGATGAAATTAATAGCTTAGATTGGCCTACATTAAATTATTGGTCCGTATTTGTATAGTTCCGTACCTCAATCGGCAAAAAAGAAGCCCTTTCAGGATTTTCTTGTCGTTCTGTCTGTCTGTCCGTCAGTCAAGATCTCTTTCTCTAGAACGCGTGGAGGCATCAAACTGAAATTAACTAAGAAGGGGCTACTTGGAATTTCGAAATTCGAAATTGTTCTGATCTGGCTTTCGTTTTTGTTTCGACAGTGTGTGTATGTTTTTTTCATGTCATAGGGGCAAACGAGCAAACGTAGGTATCGCCTGATACGACTTCGGACAAGAGTCAGTCAGTGGTATCACGGATCTGAAACAAGAACAATATAACGCCTGGTGATAAGTAAAACTCACTAAACTTTCTGTCACTGCTGTTCGAAACCTCGTATCTAGAAAGTAGATTGGCAATGAGATACGAGCTTTGCTTGAAGCAGGGGAGTAATTCGACCAATTTTAGAGAGATGCTGGAGATCTCTCCATTTCATCGCCATCCGTCACTTTTGACGTGTCCCTACTTGACAAGTGGCGATATCCCTAGAACATGGCAACTTCGTCGATCCAGTCGCGCTTAATTTGTGTTTCTTTTGTATGTGACGGCATAAATAACAGGCGCATACTTGAACTTGACCGTGTAGTGCGTGAAATTAGTCAATTACGTTTCGTTCAACACAGAAATTTATATGCATGAATAGCATTTGACAATCATTATCGCCTTCGTATTTCCAAAAAGGAGATGAGATATGTCACTTGAAGCTCATCGCATTTTAATGACAGTTCAAAGGCAACATCACTGTTATCTAATAGATATTTGACGTTTGGCGATCTCTCAAACGGAATTCTCGAATTAGGTCCCTGAAACAACAACGATATAACGGCTGGTGATAAGCAAAACTCAATAAAATTTATGTCCCTGCTCTTCAAAAGCTCGTATCTAGAAAGTAGATTGACAATGAGATACGAGCATTCAGCAGGTATTTGTTGCTTAAGTTTTGCTTGTCAACAGACGATAAGTCAGCCGTATTGACTCTCATATTGATCACATTGTTATAGTCTAACAAATTGCTCGTAAAACCGATCATAAGTCGTAAAACGACGATGAGAGTGTGAATACGCTAATAAAAGGTTTAAGTGGCCGTCACGCTATTTGCCCCATGTAAGATAGGGTTGTTATGTTTATGTTTATCAAAATTTGTAGATACAAAAAATTATAATAAATAAGCTTGTCAACCGACCTCTAAAAAAAGAAGCAGGTTCTCTGTTCATCAAGGAGTCTTTTTTATTTATTTATTTAAACTTTATTGCACAATACAAAAAAAAGTACAAATGGCGGACTTAATGCCTTTAGGCATTCTCTACCAGTCAACCACTCGGTTAAACAGAAATATGTAGTCGGTGCAGGATCAAAGTTACAGAGAAACAAAATAATTAAAACACAAAACAATAATATAAGATTTTTTTTATGTTCGTTCACCGCTTAGGTACTCGAGAACGGCTGACTCAATTTGGAAAATTGTTTCAAAGAGGATACTTTCTAGTTGGTCCTTGTCTTAATCATAACATAACTTCGTTTCGTTGACGTCGGTTATTTCTTGTTAAACAGTGATTATATGAATCTTGTTTGTTTTGTTTTAAATTATGTATTTTCACTTTCACCAACGGCTTTCCTTTTTTGTTAACCTTTACTTCATTTTGTTATTTTCCACCCTGTATATAAAGTTCTTAAAGATAGTGAACGTCTACACCGCACAATCCAGGTTTATATGTAGGTAGATATGTACAAACAACATCAAAAGTAGTTTGCCAATTTTAGCATGCATTTGACAGTTATTTTTTATGCTGACCGTACCGTAAGTGTACATACATACCTACGCTACGACATATCTGGGTGCAGCATAACAAGTTTTTTCTTATTTTCGTCCCATCGGTTCTACAAAATGGAACTACCCCTGAACCAATAATAAACGGAAGCAAAGGTACACACAAAGAAAACCCCCATATGAGATCTTGTCCAAAACATCCATAATTTTACAATAAGGTGTTGGGGTGAAATAGGCGTTGATTAAGAATAGATGCGGCACATTTCTATATGGCACTTGGCAACTTGTATATAATCTGTGACTTGGCTGTAAATTTGTGATACATGTAATGTCTTATTATTTTTAATGTGGATATGACACGATACAATTTTAAATACGTAACCTGGCGGAAGGGACCGGGAATCGAACCCGGTACCTCTGTATTTAATACCGGTCCACCGTGGAGAGTCCAATCCAGTGGTACCGGGTTCGTTTTGTAGGTATCATTTCTTTATCTCACCACCTACTCTGTACTCCAGACAATCGGAGATCGCTTTAGCGATAAGACCAACTATTGTCTACCATATTTTTTAGGTTTCGTCTGTACAATTTTCTTGTTCGCGAGAAATAAAAAAAAAATAGTTTTGTATTGTAAGTTCGTATAATCTTTATACATCAAAGTAACGCCCAATTTGGAAGTAACGTCAAACAACGTACACCCTTCTTCATAATGAGTACTAGTATAAACAAACCTGTCACTCAGTAAGTACAATGAACGATAACCTAAACATTTTCGGTCGTTGGCTCGTCACCACACTTACGAGTATATCCCCGGTATAACCCGGTTGAGTTACGTTGCACTTATTTAGTGACGATGTCATAAATAACAGCTGTACACTTAACTTTACCGGGTTATAATATGAAGCACAGGACATTAAAACTCTATACAAGGGAACGAGGGATTAAATAGTAGAAAAAGTGTAAGGGCCAGGTAGTTTATCGTCGGCGTACTATTATTATCTGTGATTATTATCACCTGCCCCTTTGTCACGCTGTTGGCACATTAAAAATGAGTGCAAAAGTAACAAAAAAATAAACTATAGTAGTATGGCTGTAAATCTCGCAATAGTTTGTTTCAAAATGTTTGAAATTTGTTCTTTTTACGTTTCCAACCCCCATATTTCCGCCATTATATCGATAAACGAAAAAAAAATGAAATTAACGAAGCTACTCACAAAATTTGATGAGAATTTGTTGAGAAATACGACGTATAGGCGAGAACATCTGTCAATCTGGACAAACGGACATCCGAACATCCGCCAAGCTGAACCGGACACGCTTCGCTCGCTCGGTCAATAAAAAAAGTTATGACAGGAGGCTGTCAGCCGCATTAATAAGCCTTCCACCTTTGTTTGAGTTAAAAAAAAAAACGGTCAAGTGCGAGTCGGACTCGCGCACCGAGGGTTCCGTACAAACACTTTCCATCCTTAAGTGGTTACGTTAAGTTTGCACCTGGTATGTATGTATAGCGCTCCATACAAAAATGAGGTGCAAAGTTAACGCAACCAATCCCGTTTGTTGTATTGGAGCCCCCCTTAAATATTTATTTTATTTTATTTTTAGTATTTGTTGTTATAGCGGCAATAGAAATACATCATCTGTGAAAATTTCAACTGTCTAGCTATCACCGTTCTTGAGATACAGCCTGGTGACAGACGGACGGACGGACGGACAGCGAAGTCTCAGTAATAGGGTCCCGTTTTTACCCTTTGGGTACGGAACCCAAAAAAACACGCGTTCATTCATATAGCTAATATTAGAGGCGAGTACTACGCGTTGGTTGGTCGCCTTTTAGACAAACGACCAATAAAATACAGTTCCCAAGCGATCTTCATGAACCTCTTATACTTCATCTCATAAGTGAGGTTTAACAAGAAGATTTCTTGTTCAATTACTTTACTAAAATGTCCTTAATGTGCCAGTTGGTGAGAATGGGACTGTTCAGTATCCACTCAGTATAATAACGACACGGAGTTTGGCATAGTTTGAGTCTTCGTCGGTGTCCATTGACGTAGTTTGCACCACTAAGTACGTGAAGTCTCCTCTTGAGTTAGTTTCAAGTTGATAAGGATTGTAAAAGATTTCATAAGTCTGTTTAGTGAAATAAGTAGAAAACAGTTTCTAGATTGCTTTTTTTTAATGTATGGATAGTGTTGTATTCCGTGCTTTCATTAAACGAGTTAAATAAAGAAGATGCAACTAGATGGTTGGGACCATCCACTCAGTAAAACGACACGAAGTTTGACATATAGTAGATAGTTTGTAAATATACGTGTCCGAAACCACACAATCTGATCAAATTGTAAGTTTAGCATTCATATTCAGGAAGTATTTAGCCAACTCGGTTTAAAAATAAATTTGATCAATGATTTTTACCCTACACGCTCTCGTGGAATGAAAATAATATTCTGTTGTGGACCTTAAATAATAACCATCACATAAAGTAAAAACTGATCAAACTTTTCAGCCTCCGACAATACAATTAGATTGCACCAACTTCTAGTATCTCTGTTCGGACTTATGGTTGACTGGTAGAGAATACCATTTGGCATTAAGTCTGTCAGTTGTACTGACTTTTATTGAGTCCAATAAAGTATATATAAACGTTTAGAAGAGTAAGTACTTGCTCCATTTAAACGTCGAATCGCGTCGAAACATTCTAACACATCTATCCTAATCTACACCAACCCTAATCTAAGGGGCGTTACACACTCGCGATATTTCCCAGCGGCACTATAAAGGTATGAACACAACGCTATCCGCAGGGAATATAACGGATGCACTGCGTTTGTGCGTGTTAACAATCACGCTGTGGATGTCTTCGATTGCAGTCTGAATGTCAATCGATAGGGCAGGGATCATATCGGTAGTGCATTATTTAAAAAATCGATAGAGCGGGGAATAGTGTAGTAAAAGAATGGGTTTTATTTTCATAGACTCGATTCATACAATATAGGAGAGTAGGATAAGGATTACTTCCCTACATAAACTGTATAACTCAACTGTGATCGATCACTAAGTACACAATTAATTGCGTGAAGTGTAATTGCACTTTTCGGCTCTATTTTTAATATGTATTATGTAGTAAGGTCCAAAAGTTGTATACCACTTTCTTGGCTGACTATACTTTAACAATGAACATAACTTTCTTGTTCAAATCGTGTAGTAGTTTTCCTCAATAGTTTAGCCAAAAAAATAGGTCTACTCATTTTCGCCTCTATTCCATGAGTATTAAGGTCCACTCATCTAACTTACTCACAAAATTTCACGAGAATCGGCTGGAATGTGGCTTGTAGGCGAGAACAGTCTGAAATCCGAATATACGGAAATTTTGGCGAAGGCGAAACAGAGACACCTCACTAGCTTCGCTCACTCGTTAATGATATTATTGTTGTTGACCGTACCTTCTCATGATGTCCTGCGTAATAGATAAATAATTGAAAGCGCCTGGCACTCATCACTCCAAGCCCTCCAAGATAGAAAGTAAGTAAAAAATAATCGACGAAATGAAAATTCGACGAAATGAAGCATCGAGATTTTAAGATTTCGAGATTTCAAGGGGATACCCCTCCAAGATACTCTAGAAACACATCACTTAAAATCCAAGTAAAATCGTATACTTAAGCTAGGTACGTTTAAAAGCAAGTCCCTTTGACTATTTTGAAGACTTAAATTTGTGGGTAGATAAATAATGTTCCAAAAAAGGGAAACCCATTTTAGATACAATTTCACCTTGTAATGAATATGCCAAAAAAATAGTTATAACGACTTTGTGCTTAAAAGCTTAAAACTATAAACTACTTATATTTATGTCCCGTAGAAAAAAGTATATTACTCGTATGTCCAGTTAAAACGACCTTAAAATTATCAACGGTTGAAGCTTTTATTTTACTAGACTGATTTACTATTGATGACAGCGGTGCTTCTGCAAATCTTCATTTTCTAAAACAAACTCGCATCTTTTGAAATGAAGATGTTTTAAGTATTTTACTATAATTAGGTATTTTCTCTACTTTCCAGGTTCCTCCTTTAGCAAAACAAGTGGACTAATCAAAAATTTGTGCCAACTTCTTTGCATTTTACATTTCGCTTGCATTAGAGCTTATAGTATAAATACTAACTATTTAATACACTTAAACTATTAATTTTTTTATAGACGAAAATGTGTAGCTGTTTCATCAAACTAGATCTGATTGCTTAAAGGGATTTAAAAAAAGCACTCAAGTTTCGGTAAAAGATATCATTACCACAGTCTAGTAAATAATACCCAATTCACGCCGTATCTAAACAGAGGCCGTTGACTTGAAAGATATAATATCGGCTATCCCTTTTCCGCATGCATCTACACTTCTCCGTAAATCGAAATCAAAGCTCGTCGGGATTCGAGCGGCATGAAGTTGCCGCGCCGACCGCATCCGCTTGAAGTTAGAAACAAATCCTCGTACGTTCGGAATTCACGCATACTGTGGTGGTGCCGTTTTGAAACTACAATTATGCTAGTAACTGTCATTGATCAAGTTATCATATTCTCGTCTTATTCGATTTAAATTTGTGATATGATAATAAAATTCGTGAACTTTACTATCATTTTAAAGTTTGAAATTAGAAAACGTTTTCGATTTACGTTAAAGTTTGTTGACATACAGACGAAGTTCGGCAGCTGTCATCGGGCTGCTTAGTATCTGAACGGGTCGGTGTAAAAATATGAACACGAGTGGTATGTGCGGAACGTACCTGCATATGGCGGACGCTCAGTTTGTGTTTATGTCAATAAGAAACTGATTTTATCATTTGCGCGGGTGTGGATTTCATAATTTATAAATGGTGTTGTGCTAGTGGAACCTGTGAATTGTGAGTGTTGTATGTGATAATGGTTTTCCTCGCTGGACTGTTGGACATTTTCGTTTCAGCAGCGTACTTATAAGGGTACGTATTTATAATGTTTCGATATATATTTTAGAAATTATCGTGTAGTATCGAAAGCTATGCTAAGTGACTTAACTATTGGTTATAGGGTGATAAAATAATTGTTTATTACTGATCGAAGATATTTGGATTCAGCTTAATTGAATCGAAAATTAGAACCTCTTTGGCCGTAGGTTATCGCAATCGGTTATGTATTTGTGATATATCGCTAAAGTCCTTAGGCGTAAATAAGAAAACAATCCATAAATCATTAACAAGACTGAAAAACAATCTAGTTAAATAGTTGCATTGTGATTTCCAAAGTTAATGTGCAGACAACAAATTGTTTCCAAATATTCCAACTCTTAAAGTTTAGCTTATCAATGTAGGAAGGAACTTAGGATTCAATACAGACTGTCTAGCTTGAATCATGATTAGTATTTATTACACTTCCTGTAATAAATACTGTGACAACTTAAATGTTTCATGAGAAAAAATTTACATTTCTCAAATTTAATAACTTCTATAAAAACCATTATTCAGTTGATAGATATGATGATAAAATGTTCTGTTATTTAACGTATAACATAAGTAAGTAATAAACAAATGACCTCAGCAATACCATTTACCTAAATATAACATAACTTCATAATTCATTAAATTGAAAATTATTAAATACTCAAGTGACTCAAAAAACAGTATCTCAAGTACATGAATACTATAAAATATCACAACAATATCTCTCTCGAAAACTAAAGTACCTCTAAGTTTAGTCTAAAGTAATATCCTAAAAATTACAAGTCAATTCAATGTAAACTAAACCACAGTCTAAAAAAATAAACCTAGTATGATTATTTACAAAACATGATACCATATGAGAAGTGTTATGAATAAGACACATGTTGTGATTCATGAGCCCATCTGTGCCTGTGATTTATAATCACTTTGTGTCCTACAATGTTCTTTCATATTGAGAAAAGATAAAAAATATTAGACCCAATATGGAGTACGGAACTTTAGTTTTGCTTTTAGTCAACTAATACAGTTTAATCATTGTCAGTATTTTTATATTATATATGAAAAGTGTGTGTGGCAGATGTGAATATGTAAAGTAATGTTGTATAAATTCTATTTACAAAAAAAGTACAAATAAAAAACTGAATGCCTCAAGGCAGTCTCAACAGTGAACCATATTAACCAAAGAGAAATTTACTAAAGTGAGTGCAGCAAACAAGTTTGGTAAAGCAATCCAATTAATTACTTATTTTAATTCAGGTCTTTATTACCTAACTGTGTTAGGAGGACAGTTATGTTTTTTAATAAGTTAAGAAAAAAAAAGTCTGTTCATTCCCATTAAAATGGTTGTAAATTGTTAGTGATACTGATAGTGTGTCACAGGCCAATAGAAACAAAACCATATGTGACTGTTATAGTGTCCATATCTTGTTATTATGTAGTGTTATTTTGATAGGAGTAGACCCTTAAGTAATAATCTTTTGATAATACTTGGATCTCTGGTAGATGTCTTAGTAAGCAAAACCTTTATTATTTAGGTGAAAATATAGATTCCCTATATACAATACACACAATATTAAACAATTTTGTACAATATTAAAAATAAACATCAATATAATTTTTCTATTTTTGCCACCAATTATTTTATATCAATGTTATGGCTATGTTCGAAAGTTAAAGTTCTGTGATGCTTATACTTTTTTAATCATATGTAATCTGAAATCAATAACAAAGAAAATTGGTAACAAAATAGGAAAATTATAATTGAACATTAATTGATGTCTTAATTAACTACGAACTTTTTGAGAAATGCTCTAATCATGTGACTTTACTAATATTTGCAGTGTCAGGGTGCTGCGAGTATTTGCATGAAATGTATAAACTAAAAATGCATGAAAATCTCATCTTGTTACACTATGGGCATATGCTCACAGCAAGAACCCTCATATTACCATCCCTGGAATCAATTGCCTTCTCCTCATAGCCCAGTAATTCATATCCTTATCAAATTATATTCTTGTGATAAACCTTTAAACTCTACTTTGTGCACAAGTGGTAAAATAATGATTTAAGCTGTTTAATATGGGTACTTTTGTTCAATGCAGATGTGCGTGACATCATGATTTATAAATTAATAATTTACACATTGTGCTTAATTTATAACAAGTAAATGCTAATTAAAAACAGAAAATATTCTAAAAATTACACACATTGGCATTACGCACAACAGTGTAATTTATAAAACAATTGTTAGTTAGAAATCATAAGCAAGCGGGTATTTTTATATGACGTGGAAATAAATATTCATTCTCATCATATCCTTACCCATTGCCCATAGAATCCATGGCTGCCAGCTTTGTAAGTTGGTAGTAGGTATACATGTAGGCTTAATGTTTGATGGAATAATTATGTGCTATTCCTGTAAATTCTCTGAAATATGTTAATTTTTTTTAAAGAATGTTTATTTGTTACATTTGTAAGGATTATATTGAAAAAAAAAGGTATATTTACTTACTGGCCCTTCTGGACCCCAGGCTCAACTACCTATGCTCAACTGATTGTGCCGTGGGCACTTTTGATTCCTTTCCGCACAACTGAGTTACTAACATCTTACCCGGACCTTTAGCACAACTACTACTGGCTGAGCCGCAAGGAACTTATAAATTCTCTACATTCCCCATAGCACAACTGTTAGCTCTATTGCCTCGAGGTACTTGGATCTATTTTAAAATTACTGCATAATTTTAATTGATTTAGCTTGTGTTGCTGAAATATAGGTACCTAACTATTCATGCTAACACATTTTGGACATGTGTTGCTTGGTGGGAAAAACGATTTATCATGTCATGTGTTCAAGAGCAGTAAAAAACTAGCTGAAATGTTTTATTCAATTAACCATGTTTGTATGTGTTTGGAACAGACTGAAAATAAATTGTCATATAATTATGAGAAAACAATCAGTAGAAGACAGGTGAAAGTTTATATTTGCCCACCAATCAGTATGTAGTGTAAGAAATATTATATGTAATATAAAATTGTTAACATTTAAAAAAGAAAATTTGAGTTTTATCTAGAAACATAAAAAAAATTCAAGCTGGCTCCCTGTGCTGTAGACTAGACTTCGCGTCTCTGTTAGAAAATGGCCGAAAAATGATTTTTTTTTACGTTTTCTTATCAACCCACATAGTTCCGCCATTTTGAAAAACTTCGTAAAACTGAATCGGAAAAACATATAATTATCGGACCTGCTCACAAAACTTCATGCGAATCGGTTGAGAAATGCGACCTGTAGGCGAGAACAGCCGGACATCCAAACATCCAAAATTCGGACATACGTAATCTTTTTTGGCCAAGTTGAAACGGACACTCTTTGCTCGCTCGGTGAATAAAAAACTCTTGAAACCTCGGAATAGTATGTGTTCTTCAGCCGAAAATTTGTAAATGACACAAAATTCGTGATTTTCTCTCGATTTGTGTTGTAACCTTTAAATTTTCTTGGTACCAAAATATTCTAATAGCCAAAGTTGGTCTTATTCAATGACCATTTATATCTTTAAATGTCTCAAAACAGTTAGGTTACATGTTATGTGCATGTCTCAATGAAAATGAAGCTTTTATCGTTAAAAGGTAATTAGAGAGCTATCTTTCTTAGAACCCTTTTACCTTTCACTTTTGCTCGTTACGAAAATAAATCCGTAGCAATTAACCGTTTCTACCTATTTAAGAATTATTTTGACTGAACATAGCTGAAAATGAGGTAAGAAGGCCACCGCGTATCTTTGCAAAAAAAATGTGTGTTTATTTAAAAGATGCTCTAGAGAGTTTAGTGTAGTTTTCTTGTAACACAAAAAACGAACGCGCTTTTAACAATGTAATTTATACTGGAGACGTAAGGCCTTGGTCTCCTATCCGACGTTATGCGCAGCGTACAGCGTCTTTCCATACTATTTATCATTAGTATGGAAAGACGCTGTACGCTGCGCATAACGTCGGATAGGAGACCAAGGCCTTAATGCGATGGAAATGTTATTGCACTGGAAACCTACAGTTGATGCGCAGTGCTGAATCTTAACCCAAGCTCGTTCAACTTAAGTAATTTCTTATAATATCGTCCGTTTTAGCTTGGCCAAAAAATCTATAAAAAATCCGAAATGTTCGGATGTCCGACTGTTCTCGCCTACAGGTCGCATTTCTCAACCGATTTTAGTGAAATTCTGTTCCTTAGTAGGTTCGATAATTATAGATATATATTTTTTTGGTCGATATAGTTTTTAATCCTATTAAAACGTTCGTGAGACGTATTTAATAAATGTACATATTAAAGCGGTTTACTCTCACGTAGAATTGCCAGGATGTAGTCTTCGAAATTTTCCAAAATTCCAGAATGAGCGTTGAAATCGTAAAAAATAACACTTTACAGCCATTTTAAACTTGTTTTCGAGGCGCGAGATATATCATCCATCTCTTTCTTAGCAGTACTGTGAGAGAGTGATGGGCGATGTTATGTCGCGCGACAATTGACACCAAGCCGGCAAGGCTAGCATATCTTACCGCGAGTTCGCTTGCCGCACGACTCAGCATCTCCTCTGTCTTACTCACACTGTATTGAAAGGAAAGTGACAGGTAGAATATGTCGCGTGGCAAAGAATCGCGTGTCACAGTTATGCTAGACATGCAGCTCACAGAGCCACAAGTGTAACGTACGTATCCGAAAAGGTCATCGACCTCACACTAGTGGATACAGATCTTTAGATCTTAATTACAGCTGTAAAAATTATTACATCTGCTGTACCGTTTCGGAGAAGGACGTAAGTACATTTTTATTTACATTTAGATAGCCTCTTTTCGTCACACAAAAGTATTTTAGCCTAGGCGCGTTCTAGTCGCACTAATACAGTCATAAAATAACCGTAAAATGTATTAGAAAACATAGAAAAGAACAAGGTAGTCCCGGAAACTTAAATCGTCATATTTTTTATTTTACTTATTTTAATGTTCTCTCAGAACGGAAATTATCCAATTTTTCGGGTATATACTTAAGTAATAATATATATTTTAATTAGCTTGTTTGAGTGTCCCACTGCTGGGCAAAGGCCTCTCCCCTTGATTTCCACGACTCCCGATCAGATCATATCAGATGCCTCCTCCGGCCAGCCGTTGAGGGACGTGCCCATTTCGTCCCGCCATCTCTGTGACCTTGTGATCATTTTTCGGAATGGCAGAATTGTATTTTTTAATTTCAACCTCCACAATTTTTAATTCATATAATTATTGAGCCAGCTCCCGAAATTTCACGAGAATTGCACGTTGAGAAGTGCGACCTGTATGCGAGAACTGCCGGAAATCCAGACAAACGACATCCAAAGATCCGGATATACAAAAGATTTTTGACTAAGCTGAAATTGTGATGCTTCGCTCGCTCCGTGAATTAAAGAAAAGTGTTAAAATTATAAGCGTAAATTTTGTTACTGCCCATACACTTAATCCCTTTTTCACTTGAACCTTGGATACAGTTAGGTGAATGTTACAATTGACAACATTTCATATTTTTAAGGCTATCATTTTATTACATTTTACTACTGTTTATATTTATTTTCTGAGATGATTATTTATTTTATTATTAATTTATAAAAACATACTCATTTTAAAATGTGGCAACACCAAAACCAGAACTTAATGGAACGGTTACTTTAGTCGGTTTTCTTATTAAAAAAAAAACTTAATCAAACTCGGTATGCATCTGTCATCCGTCAACGTCAAATAAAAAAAATATTTTTTTTTAGCTCTTTGGTTTAGACAACAACCCTATTCAGCCCGTATTGTCGCAGATTGCAGTTATTTGATGTATTTTCTTATATTTCTTTAAATACAGAAGAATAAATTCAAAGATATTTTTTTTAAGGTACACGACATAAAGCCCTGTCGATCTATATATTAATTTCCACCTGTTATAAATATGAAATGTTTTCAATTGTAAACATGAAAGTACAGTCAACCAATTTGATTTCTAGGCCACTATAGAACCTTGTCACAATGACAATGATATGAGATTACAAGCGGCTTTCATATTGACGTTCACTGTGACAAGGTACGAAATGGCCGAGGAATCAAATTGGTTGACTGTACAAACTTGCTTTATTTTTGGTCCGCGTATAATGGTTTTCCGTATAAGGTTCGCACGACCAACTGCCTTATAAATAAAAGGTTCAAAGTACTACACTAACCTAACATTAAATGTATTAGATACAATGATTTAGGCCTGCGGCACCCGACATATTCGTCATAATGATCTAAGCTCCTTAATAAAAAAAAAGGGATGATTTATACTTTTTGCACAAAACCAAGAAGTATCACAGTTGGGTGACTGCGCCTTCCGCCTGTTTGGACAAAATCGGTCATTCGTAGCCAGTCGTAAGGGTACACACCGGTCGGCTGGTCGCGTCGCTACGTTACACGATATATTGCATTCCAGTTTACACAAACAACCAATAAAATACAGCTTTCAGACGGCTTTTGCGACAATATGCCAAGGGATACTTACTTAAAACATCACACTAATGCGCGTAAAAAACAGGGCTTGTTACTGGTCTATCTTATTATTGAAATAACTCTTTAAAGACATTGCGGTTTCTACTTTGTGTTACGTATTTATGGATCCAAATTTACGAAAAAAAACACTTGAATAAGGAGTAACCGAATACTATAACCGGTTAATTAATATCGATAAACTTTGCTTGTAACCGAGCCCTGCTACTAAGTGCTCGAAATTGTATGCTAGATGATACACAAGGGAATAAAGCTGGGCATGCTATTTTTCACAAACATTCAGTGAAACGTCATCATAACGTGCGTTATGATTATAACAGGCTTCGAAGTTCACGTTCCGGGCGGAACAACTCGAGAGAACTGTAAAGGGATTTCATAAAAAAATTTAAGGCCTAAGCCGGGAAGATATGTTTTATACATGGTGTCTGTGCTCATGAACAGGCTAAACAGCTGATTTGTATATTTTTTGAGTCCTGCTGTCATAAAGAATTTCTATACTAATAATTATTTGCCACCGCACCGCATTCTATTCAGAAATACGCACAATTTCCGCGCGCCATTTGCACTTATGCTCAACCTAGTTTTTCCGTGCTGCTTGTTTATCTAGACATTCTAGACTATATTGAGAGCTAGATTGAGAGCCGATCGACTGGCTTGTCCTGCCTATGTACGCTAGACTTGTTTCAATCGAAAGGTTTAGTGTCGAAATGAAAATCGTCGTACGGAAAAGAAAAGCGTAGAAATGATCTAGCTTTCTGGGTAAAGAGACATTCATTTAAAATAAAAACCAACGTGCCTCCAAGATGTTTACAAAAGTACCACAGAAATAATATTATGTTAGTATAGTTGAGTTCTAATTCGCCTTGTATTCGATTAAAATAATGCATTACCAATAACCTAAATTAAACATGAAAAAATCTTCTACCCAATGAAACATAGCTAAGAACCATCTCGACAAACAGCGCTTTCGAATTGAACCACCCGTTTGGGAGCAACAATGTCACAGACAGACGTAATGATACCTATGTTAAACTTCTAACAGCCTTTTTTGTCGGGGTTAAAAAATTATCGACTACAACGAAAATAAATCTAAATAGGTACATTTCCGATAATTATCATCAGGGGTCGGACTTTCTTTCGCACGGTAAGACTAATGGAGAGCTATGGAGCCGATATTAACATAAAAATACTGTTCATACTCATACTCATACGTGTATTTCATTCGCAATTTAAATTTTATAGTCAAGTACAAAGTCAGAAGAATATACAAAGACCTGATTTGTGTAGGCTTTGCTTTTTTCGCCACCATAAAATACGTAAATATTTGCAACTTTATTGATCTATATGGTTCTATATTGATCGAATAGCGTTATGATTATAACAGGCTTCGAAGTTCACGTTCCGGGCGGAACAACTCGAGAGAACTGTAAAGGGATTTCATAAAAATTTTTAAGGCCTAAGCCGGGAAGATATTTTTTATACATGGTGTCTGTGCTCATGAACAGGCTAAACAGCTGATTTGTATATTTTTTGAGTCCTGCTGTCATAAAGAATTTCTATACTAATAATTATTTGCCACCGCACCGCATTCTATTCAGAAATACGCACAATTTCCGCGCGCCATTTGCACTTATGCTCAACCTAGTTTTTCCGTGCTGCTTGTTTATCTAGACATTCTAGACTATATTGAGAGCTAGATTGAGAGCCGATCGACTGGCTTGTCCTGCCTATGTACGCTAGACTTGTTTCAATCGAAAGGTTTAGTGTCGAAATGAAAATCGTCGTACGGAAAAGAAAAGCGTAGAAATGATCTAGCTTTCTGGGTAAAGAGACATTCATTTAAAATAAAAACCAACGTGCCTCCAAGATGTTTACAAAAGTACCACAGAAATAATATTATGTTAGTATAGTTGAGTTCTAATTCGCCTTGTATTCGATTAAAATAATGCATTACCAATAACCTAAATTAAACATGAAAAAATCTTCTACCCAATGAAACATAGCTAAGAACCATCTCGACAAACAGCGCTTTCGAATTGAACCACCCGTTTGGGAGCAACAATGTCACAGACAGACGTAATGATACCTATGTTAAACTTCTAACAGCCTTTTTTGTCGGGGTTAAAAAATTATCGACTACAACGAAAATAAATCTAAATAGGTACATTTCCGATAATTATCATCAGGGGTCGGACTTTCTTTCGCACGGTAAGACTAATGGAGAGCTATGGAGCCGATATTAACATAAAAATACTGTTCATACTCATACTCATACGTGTATTTCATTCGCAATTTAAATTTTATAGTCAAGTACAAAGTCAGAAGAATATACAAAGACCTGATTTGTGTAGGCTTTGCTTTTTTCGCCACCATAAAATACGTAAATATTTGCAACTTTATTGATCTATATGGTTCTATATTGATCGAATATCCATTAATGACTAGAAAGTTCATGATATTGACAATAAATTGAGTTAAATTAGGAGTTTGAAATATTGTAAAAAAATATTTTATTCATTATTTTAGTCATTTAATGCTTGGGAATGTTAACCATAATAACCACAAAGGCAGTTTGGAATGAAATGGATGAATGAGTATGAGTATGAGTGTGAATTGTAATTTGATGTTAATATCAGCTCCATAGTTCTCCATTAGTCTTGCCGTGCGAAAGAAAGTCCGACCCCTGATTATCACGATATAGGTGTAGGTAGGTACCTACCTAATATAAAATAATTGCAGATTCTCTCGATTTCTCCAGGATCCAGTTATCATCCTGACATTACATCATAAATGTACAGCCTTTTAAACGAACAACTTTTTTTTCGAATCAGTCCAGCCGTTCGATACGAAATAATCGAGTAACATAAATAAAATAAAAAAAAAACATCCCAACAAACTGAGTACCTCATCTTTTTGACGTCGGTTAAAACATATCTCAGCACTCTCAGCAGTAACGAACACGTATACAGCAAAAGTATTCCCGGATAAGTTATGGAGTATGTTGTAGATTTCTTCGACCCGCTCCCTCGGGAGAGCCCCGGTGTCATTCACTTATTTGTGTCGTACACTGTGCCGTGAGTAATTCGTTATAACTTTATAAGTTACATGGATACACCTTGTATATCGATGAAAGTTAACCCCCAACGTAAAATCAGTTTTATTCTACTTCTTATTAAATTAACAATGTGAAAGTTTGAAAAGATGTTTGGATGTTTGTGATGATGGCTATAGCTTGATTTAATTAACATGGATTAAGGTTTGTTCTTAGAGTTAATGTCAAATTTATATGTCATTTTGTCTCTTAATCACCAAGTCTTATTTCAGTTTGGTTGAATCCAGCCATAGGTGGAACTGGCACACAGATAGGTTGGATAATTGGTTGAAATATTACTGGTAACCTTACGGACATGCCTCGACTCGGCGGCGAGCGGTCGAGCAAGAAATCCAAGCGTATCCATATGAGTGAGCGAGACACACACACGTACAGCCCACCGCTGCCGCCTGCCGCTAAGACTGAAGTCTAGTCTAGTTTGCATTTGTGACGCTGTTCATTATACGTGAACTGCAAACTCAATCGAAATGTTTCGTTGCGTTGTAAACTTACACTCAAGGCTCACGGCCAAGACTACGCGTGACTAGCGGCAACGGTGAGCGGCGAGCGGTAAAATGAAAACCATAGTGATACTGCGCCGGCGGTCCCGGGTTCGAATCCCGGCCAGGGCAAATATTTGTGTGATGAACTCGAATATTTTTGCTTGTTCTATGTATTTAAGTATACATTTATCCATATAAGTATCTATATCGTCGTCTAGTTCCCACAACACAAGCCTCCTTGAGCTTAATTTGTGACTAGGTTTGTGTGAGGTTGTCCGATATTTATTAAAAAAAAATAAAAAAAAATATTAAGGGACAATCTTACACAAATCGACCTAGTCCCAAACTAAGCAAAGCTTGTACTATGGGTACTAGACAACGATATACATAATATATAAATACATATATAGATAACATCCATGACCCAAGAACAAATATTTTGCACAAATATTTGCCCCGGCCGGGATTCGAACCCAATAATGTTTATTTATATAAAACACGCCACGAGCCGCCGCGCGCAGTTGCCGTTATATTTGTTCCCACGCCGCCCCGCTTGCCGCCCCGCTTACCGCCCCGCTTGCCGCTAAGACCAACGCCGTGGCCGGACCGTCAGATCGCTGGTTGAGATGCCCTCTCACCCACCGGTTTTATCTCACATTTTGATCAAGTGTCGCCGATATGTCTATATTTGCATTATCTTTGACTGATAACATGGTAGTTACCGGTAGACGGTTGCTGTGTGTGGGAAAAACGAGCATTTCAAGTAATGTATTCAAATACTTTATATACAGGGTGATCAATCCTAATGGGTCAGTTGGGAGAAAAAAAAAGAAAACTATAAGAGATAGGGAAATCTGTTCTTAGGAACCATGACGTCGATTTTAGATTTAATAAATACTGCATTCATTTCTTTTTATAGATCTGTGACATAACCGGGAATTGAACCTGGTTAAAATTCTGAAGGTAAGTAATCGCATGCCGTATTGTAACATTTTTTACAGCGGTTTTAGCCGGGTTATGTATGAAATGGTGTATGACATTTATAAAAAAAAAAATGCAGTATTTATTAAGCCTAAAATCGACGCCATGGTTCCTAAGAACAGATTTCCCTATCTCTAATAATTTCTAACTTCTCCCTACTCCATTTGGATTGATCACCCGGTATGTATACCGGGTGATCAACCCTACCCTACCTTTTGTGTACAAAACATTATAGGTACCTAATTAAATTTTTAGGGTTCCGTAACTCGAAAGTAAAAACGGAACCATTATAGAATCACTTTGTTGTCCGTCCGCTTGTCTGTCTTTCAAAACCCTTTATCTCGGGAACGCGTGGAAGTATCGAGTAGTAATTAAACCATATACTCAAGTATACAGTCCTGTGAAGCTGTTTTGAAGGTCTGACGGACGGACAACAAAGTGATCCTATTTATTAGGGTTCTGTTATTTCCTTTTCCGGAACCCTAAAAATTTTAATAACAATGGTTTAGAATGTGGTAGTTATATTTTGGAAATATTGTCTATTCCATATAGCTTCGTGCGTGTGACATCTGTCATATCAGTACATTTTATAACCTAAATTCGAATTAAATGTACTGAGATGACGCGCAAAGCTACGTGAAATAGACCAGTTTAATTCGCCACTGATTCTTTCACCAACAAGATTTTAGTCCATAATCGTTGACTTTCCAGATATTGAAATATTGCCAAACAAACCAAACCCAACCTAACAACGATAAAAAGTCACCGGAAAAGTGTCTGTTTCTGGACAATGGGGAAATTACACAATTGCGAAACGAAACAGCCGGAAAAATAGCTACGCCGAAAGGAAGTACACCATTAAAAATATATTCTTGTCCTGGCGAAAATGAATCATCATGTGCAGACGATACGAGTAATAAAAGCTTTTGTATGTCACACCTTCTAAAAGTATGTTTACCTTTTGGGTGCGGAGTCTTAATGGAAACCGAATAACACATTGTCATCTTTGAGCATAAACGCAAAAATGCAATTATATTCTATGAAAATCTTAAAAATCAAAAGTCAGACGAAACTGCGGGCTTGTGATGTGATGGTTGAATAAGTGAAGTGAGTGTGAGTGACGGATGCTTTGTCACTTATTTATCACGTGATAAACGCAACCATCATGGGCGTGCTTATTTCACACTAATTTCAAACCTAATATTTTATGCGTAACTGAACAATTATATTTTTCTCGTCTTGTCCGTATTTGATAACATTTTGTTTTATAAGCTTACATGTCCCTCAGCTGGGCAAAGGTCTTCCTCTTTTCCGCCAGTCATCTAAGTAACAGAGACGCCATGACTTAGCGCGACCAGCAGCGCGGCGAGCGGAGCAAGAGATCCGAGCGCGGCGGCCATACGAGTGAGCGAGACACGCACCTACACCAGCAGTAATGTACAGAACATTTTTTCGGGATAAAAGTACCCTGTGTGTTAATCCATAGCACAAATTAGATAGGTACAGAAATCAATCTACATACAAACGCAAAAGCAAACGCACACATAGACATTGCTCACGGACACGTCAAGCGGATGGCACTCGCGCTCGCACCGGTCTGAACTGGTCCGAGATATCGTGTCCGAGAGCAATATCTATGTGTGCGTTTGCTCGAGCGCTTGTATGTAGATTGATTTCTGTACGTATCTGTTTTGTGTCCATAGGCTCAACTACCTTAGTACCAGAATTGTTCAAAATTGGTCCAGCCGTCTGGGCGTAAAGAAGTAACAAACATACATATATAAACACGCACAAATTTGCACCATTACAATATTAGTGTGATAATAAACACTGTGTGCCCGCAACGTCGTCCGCGTAATTTGTTTTCTTTACCGATGTCTCGTAAATATTATCCTAATACCATCTTTGGATGTCCGGCTATTCCTGTACCAGTTTAAGCATTTAATATAATATAAAAAAACAAGTTTATGTAAGTTATTTGACCGATTCTCCTTAACCTATTCTTGCATTTCTTGCAATAGTTGCTATTAAAACTTTTAAAGGTACCTTAGCGAGGCGTGTAGGCTGCCCTTCATTAAGGAGTTCCGCCGTGTATTGACTCGCCCCAGAGGTCAGGGTCAGGCAGGCTTTGTTCTGACATTCCGTTTTTATTCGTATAAAATCAGTTTTTTTTTTAATCTTTTAATTAAGGAGCTTAGATAATTATGATGAGCATGTCAGCTCCAGCAAACCTAAAAACATAAAATCAGTAATGAAAACACCAACGGGTGTCTGTCATCAAATAAAAGTCCTGACTTTACGTGGGCATTATGTCTTTGTAGAATGAACTAAAACAAATTTTATTTAAAACATTCATATTTACATTTTATGCATCGAGTTTGGCTTTGCCCTCGACGACGTATTCTCGTCTCAACAAATGCGACTAAGTTCAAAGTTTCCGAGCTCATTACTCTTACCCCGTTCACAAAATAGCGTAACCGCCTTGGTGTACCTACCAACATACGACATTTTGCCTAACCGAGTAAGAAAAGACATAAGTTTCACTAAATCCCATGTAATTACGTCCTTTTGGTTTGTTAGATCGAATACTGGACCCTCACAAACAAACTTAACTTTTAAATGTACGGGAGACGTATAATACCTACTTATGCTAACGAGGACCAAACTTCCAACACCCAGAGTCTGACAAATAACGTACTTGCATTTGGTTTTTATCAAACTTTACTCGTGACTTGAAGGGTAACTTAATCGATGGAGACTTTAATTACGATGCTGGCGTGTTGTAGTGTGTGCATTCATTTACAATGATCGTTAACACTCGACACTTTTTCAAGTTTGAATTTAATTTCTTCATCTGTTCCGATGTCGATCTGTCTGCGTGTACTTAATCAAATCTTGTAAGCTAAATTTGACCTACTACCCGGTTCCCGATTGTTCTGAAAAGTTGAATACATGAATTGGATTCATGCTCACACAAACGACTATGTGCGCTAATGCTTAAAGAAGTCCCTTTTTTAATACGTAAGGTGAGGGGAAGCCCTAACAGTCTTCTACAACCGATTTTGTACTAACAAACTATGGACCAAATTTGTATGAATATAGAGATATTTTATTTTATTTATTTATAAGGTAGAGCTGAACTGATCTGATGATGGTGAAGCTGAAAACGCGTAGATCATGGGAACTTTAATAAATATAATGCACGCACCGCGCTCTTTTTTAGGGGTACCTACGGAACCTTTATAGGATCATTTTGTTCTCCGTCATGACCCTTTTTCTCAAGAACGCGTGGAGGTATCGACCTGAAATTCATATCAAATACTCAGGTCTACGGTCCCTTGGAGATGTGAAAAAATCAAACTCCTAAGCCAACGCAATCAAAAAATACAGCCGTTTATGCTGCAAATTTTCGACACTCGCAAGGGAATCAAAACCTACAATCCTGTGAACTGAGAATCTTGAAATTTGGGTACGAAGCTACTTCTTATAACACAGATAAAGGAAAAATTGCGAAAAGTACAAATTTTTACTTTTACTTACATACTACAGGTTTGTATGGAACCCTCGGTGCGCGACTCCGACTCGCACTTGTTTAAAGGACAGTTGGCAATAAAGGCATGACTCGAAGAGATTTTTGGAATAACACTCGTTGAGATGTCTCTACTTGAGGCAACATAATGTTAACTTGGTGCTTGATGCTCGGCTGACATGTTTTCGGTAACGTAGTAAGTGGCCATTTGTTTTATAAATCTACAAATTTTATTTAAATTAATTTCAAGTGTAATCCATCAATCTGTGTCGGTGAAAGATAAACACAATTTCATCGTCCACTGAGTAACAATGAAGTGGGATTTTCATATATAAAATTTCGACGAAAGTGAGCGCTAATGTTCATGTTGAATTCCTTCGTTGGTTGGACTAAATCGTGCCAGACTTGACGTAAATCTACTTAGTCGAAGTTTTTATTCGTTAGACACTAACGGGGGCTATCAATTACTGGGCTTTATAAAGAGTTCGCTACTTAGTTCTTAGGAGTACTTTGATCGAAAAGTCTCATAACTTTTTATAATAGTTTTCAGAACACTGCCTTTAAATGGGCGCTTACAGTCTAATTTAATATTCAAGAAGAAAATCACAGATTTTCTTTTTTGGGCGACGGTATTACAGAGAGGGGTAGAGAGGGGGCTTTTTAATTTTATAATTGTCTTACACTGTGCTTCCATATAACTTTTACACAATAAATAAATCAAAAACTGAAGGTATATATAAATTAGCTTTAAATCTCTATTTATATGTATTATGTATTTACGTCTTGTTGACAATATGTCTTCTCGGTGGTACATGCTCTTCTAATTTATCAAGTACTTCATGAAGTCTGAGCAGCTCAAGTGTGTTCAGGCATGGCTCAGTTAATATTTGAGATTCTGTTATTTTATTTAAAAGATCTTTAGATTTTTATCTCTTAAAAGCCGCATCATTACAAATTTACCCATTACCCCACAGTTTAATGCTGTAACGCAACTTAGCTTCTACAAGACCGTGATATACTATTTTAGGTGTCTTGGTTTGTAAAACATGAATCAATTACATAATAAGCAGAAGCTATGTAATTACATAACGCTTGTACTTCATCTTTCCACTTTAACAGCGCATCAAAGTAATAGTCAGGGATTTCAACACAGTCGGTTTTTGGTAGTCTATCGCTATGTAATTATAACCTAGCTAAGATACAGGTAAAACACTAGTTTTACTAGACCAAAAAGGATTTGTATTGATTTTCAGGTTACATGGTCTATAAGTTATACACGTAATGTAACTTTTCAGTAATATAGGTTACAGATCAGAATAGGACATAGGCTACAATGTATAAGATATTCACTCATAAGGGGGGTAAATAGGTGTTGAAAATTTGTGCGGAGCCTATCATATGGATTTAACATACATGTAGTTTAGAAACAATAAAATGAACTTAACCACTAGGTCCTATTCTTACTGCAAAACATTTGTTAAACGGCAAGAGAAAATTCGCATTCGCTCTGTTATTTAACTGTGCTATATTGTTAGCGACTATTACAAAATGTGTATCCTAGGCATATAGAACTAAGTTACTGTGGTATTGACTAGGTAATGTATTTATTTAGTTTGTTCTTGTGTGTTGTTGTTGTGAGTTATGCAATAAAGAGTACTACAGTGTATCAGAGTAGTAATGGCTTCGCAACTAATGATACCCGAATTATCGGTTATTGAGCACAATATGAAAGCAAAGATGTTTCTGTAAACGAAGTTTTATAATCATTTGAAATATTTTCGGTGCAGCTGATCACAAACAACGTAATTTTCTTGCTAGGAAAGTCGAAAGAAATAAATCGTATATAGTACATTCACTCGTTACAATTTGCAATCTCCTATTCTTGTCATGTGTATAGAAACGTACGATTGCACGAAGTTCCCAGTCGAACTAGGTCAGAAAGAAACTAAACTACACGCAGGATATAAAAGAACTCTCGCTCGGCAGCAATGCTAGGATTCCATTGGTACGACTATATATGGTGATAGAAGCTTTAACAAATGGGCTGACAAATACTCGACAGATTTCTATATAGTGCCCGCCACTTCGTCCGCATGAAACAAATGCCTTAGTCGGGTGTTCGAGCATCTATTCGGCATCCTATGCTTACCACTGTACCGAAAATGTTTGAAATCGGTCTAGCTGTTTAAGAGTGATAAAGCCGCAAGGCGCAAAGGCGCAAACACGTACATAAGCACAATCGTACCAACGTCTGGGTTTTGTAGAGAAAGTCCACTGCTAAACCTAGGTCTCCTCAAAAAAATCTACAACGATACTTTTGCATTTTGATTTGATTTCGTTTGGTACGGAAAGGAGCCCACGTATATTATTTTGGTAAACCTTAACGCTGAGTTTCAGAGATACTCCTTAAATAATAATAATAATGGGGGCCCATCTAGCGGGAGGCGAGTCATCGTCTACCAGTGCATTTTTTGCTATGAGACACTTTTCCTGGTAGACGTCCGGCTGTCTCAAACAATAGCCTAATTAACCAGTCCTCCATTTCATCCCCATAGCCCAATTTGTATTTAGATTCCATATATCCATCAATAGTTCATGCACCTAGCGGGCGCTGTCCCTGTGTGCGTCCCATGACACGGATAGGGACAGCATCCGCTCGATGTACACTTTACATTCCATTAAATTGTCGAAAGGGCCTCTACGCGTTGGCTTCGGCTCCGTGCACGCCTCCCAAAGGTCCGGGACACTATTGTCCCGTGAGCGGGTGCGACATACAGGAATCATATCCCCACGCAAGCCTTTCAAAAGACCGGGACGTATGAGCCCGAGACTATGAGTCGAGAAACAAATAATAATAATAAAGCTTTAGATAAAAATTTAATTTCTCTAGGAATTTGTTCGGTCTATATTTCTTAACGCCAACGCGTTCCTTTTCACTAGATATTGCTGAACCTTTTATAACTAATTTTACAACTTCATTATACTCATACAAATAAATTACCAAGTTACCTATTTTTCTCAAGTAACGTATTTGTGCCAAATTACTTCCAATATCAGTAAGAAGAGCCTTACAAATATATTAGTTTCTTCCGAGGATCAATAACGACGTCTGGTTACATTAGAGCTGTATTTCACCATGCCATTAAAGTAAATAACTACGCCAATATAATATCCATAATAAGTCAGAAGTGCTTTATCGAGTTCGGAATTTTCCGCGTAAGGCCGGGAAATCTTATTTTATTGATGAGCTCGTGAAGCCCTAAGGCGCTTGTGTATTTCCCTCACTATCAGGGCAATATGAAGGCAATTTAATAAGCTCTTGCTAACTAATTGGGTTAGTGCATTGTGCAGTTTACAACGGCGGGACAATGGGAGTATTCGGAATTTTACACGGCTCGATTAGAACGGACGCGGTAGCCGAGGCGATGGGCGCATTGTTTGGCGGATTTCACTCGCTCTTAACCGATAATGAGCTCTCGTGGGGCCCATTTCGTAATAAATTGTACTTAATATTTCCGAACAAAGTTACCTTAAAGTTTGCAGTGCTGATTTTGTAAATGACGTGAAGTAATTTATTGTATTATAATGCAAAATGTTACAGATGAGTATTCCTGGATTACATTTATACATTGCTTGTAAATAGTTTCAGGTAGTCTCGAGCGCTGTGCAAATTGAGCATTTTTCTTCCAAATCCTATGGAATGGAAATCGTAATCCGCCCTCTTGGATTTATTGAGGTCAAATCTTTGGTCAGGCTATGTTCCATGTAGGTCACATAATGCAGCTGTCACACCGCCCAATCACGGTTCAGTAGATCACTGCTAATATGATCGTAGCACCATGTTTAGAGAAAATGTTAGATTTTATGAGTTGCAAGTCGACGTCTCCTAAACACATTTGTATCAAAGTAAATTTATCAGGAAACTGTTGAGAAAATAACTTAAAAAATTCCATTTAAAGACAGTACACTATCTGTACACGGACTATGTTAAGTGAAACCTCACAAAAATATATATACAATAAAACTTTTTGTCAATATCTGCCAGTGGCGTGGCGTCCCTAGAACCCGATTTCCACCGGCTTGCCCACTTCAGAGCGATTGATATCTACCAAAACTTTATTTCGTTGAAGCGATAGGCCACATTTTTCAGAAGCATGAGTCCATCTATATTAATACACTTGATTGTATCAGCGACCTGGAAGACCTAAAATCTAATGATTTCGGGAAAATCTTCAAGATAAAGTAATCTTTAGTCTTTACCACTGTTTTTTATATTGAACCATTGATACAAAGATCAAAGCACAAAGAAAAATTTAAATGCATAACTTAACATTTCCGTTTTCTTCCGCCACCAGGTTAAATTTTTCTTTGTATGTAATTTGTATCAATGGTTAAATTTTCATAAGTTCTAAAATGTACGATTATAAACTAAAGACGTTTCTCCCTTTACCAACGTAATCCCTAGATGCTATTAAGGACTAAGCTCCAGCTTCAAAGTGCATTGCCACTAACAAAACGTTTGACAGATCAAAGCGATATGCAAACTCTCAATGTGCACGCCGTTAAAAGAGCGTTGACGTGACCCCGTCTGGTGGACTGTCTTTAACAGACTTCAAAAAAGGAAGGGGTTCTCAATTCGGTGGCTTTTTTATGTTCGTTACCTTAGAACTTTCGACTGGGTGAACCGATTTTCTGTTTTGGAATGAGGAACTTTTTCAAATAGTCTTTTTTTTTCGTAAGTTGGGATACTTTCGAAAATGTAAAAAAGTGGTGATATTTAATTTTTTATCCTTTATTTGATTATACCGGAAAAGGGCCTAGTTGAAAAAGTGAAATGTTGTCATTTGTGATCAGCTTTTTTTCCTCGCTATAGTATACCTATACTTACACACTTTGTGAAAAGAGAGGGGCTGTGTATTATTATCATATGTAATGATCAATTGGTGTTGATAAATATTTTCTTGATTTTCAAATAAAGTTCAATACAATGGTTTCGACGAGTGTCAGTGGAATGTTTAGAAGGTGGATGTGTGGAACATCGACTAGTGTTCTGATGGGCAGACATTGTTATGATAGTAATTCATGAATATCTGGGGCATGGCATGGGTACATATTCCCAAAATTGGACTCTGAGTAGATATATTATATCGTAATATGATAATTTCAAAAGATCTTTTTTTTAGGGTTCCGTAGTCAACTAGGAACCCTTATAGTTTCGCCATGTGTCCGTCTGTCCGTCTGTCCGTCCGCGGTTTAGCTCCGTGATCATTAACACTAGAAAGCTGAAATTTGGTATGAGTATGTGTATGTATCACGCCCACAAAACGGTAAAATAAAAAATAAAAAAATATGTTTTTTTCGGGTACCTCTCGTACACCTAAGGTGGGGGTGAATTTTTTTTTTCGTTCCAACCCTAGTGTGTGCGGTGTCGTTAAATAGGTCTGTTAAAAATAATAGGGGTCTTTAAACATTACTTTTTGATAAAGTCAGTAGTTTTGTAAATATTCGCTCCGAAAATAAAAAAAATAGTGTCCCCCCCTCTAACTTTTCAACCACGAGTCAAAAAAATATGGAAAAATTCGTGGAAATGAAACCTTATAAGTACTTTCAATGAAAACTATATTGAACAAAATCGGTCCATCTGTTTTTGAGTTATCGCAAAATTTCATAATTTTCTTTAAAAGGACGTAAGTTGACTTCCAGAAGGTAATAAGTAATTACAGTTACTTTGGCGTTTACGACCTTTTCCCGTCTTTCCGTCTTTGACCGTCTCTTGTGAAGGATGAGCAAATACGGAACCCTACACTGAGCGTGGCCCGACATGCTCTTGGCCGGTTTTTTATTATTGAAAATAAGAATGAGATATATTCCAATTTTAAATAATATCACTCAAAAAATTTATAACGTTACATCTCCTTCCTGCCTCCTTTTCTAAAATCCATATTTAATATTATACCATATAGTCCAACTCTACAAAACGACGGCTCCCGTTTACTTTACGTAATTTTTTTTAAATCGTCAATACGATCTAACAGACAACAGTTTCAATGTAAACATTCATAAAGCGTCACAAGGCCGTGTCCTAATGAAATCTCATTGAAACTTCATCTATCCAGCCAACTAGGAAGAAAACGGAAGTTATTGTCAATTACGAAAGGAATTTCCGCACTGAATCACCCACCATGAAACGGGTCGGCGGAGAATTCGAAATTAGAAGAATCCTATGGTTATGACGTAATCTCTTAAGATTCATGGAACAGCCAGAATTTCGAGATTATTTTGGCTTTACGATGACAATAAATATACCGATGGTGAATCATAAAAGATCCAGGACCAGATGTGGCCTTTTAAGTCGTTTAACCGTAGGTTTAAATCCTGAATTGAGAAGCAGATAGATGTATTTTGTATTGAGGTGTTTGGTTATTATGATCTTTTGGTTCTAAGTGGATTATGTGACATGTTAAAATTGATTGTCAAAAGTATACGTCTTCCGTTATATTGTAATGAAAGCTTTATATCGGCGTAACAAGAAAGTTTCTGCAGTACATAGTATGTGAGATAGGAGTGTTGGAAAGTAAGATATCTCGGTCTCAGAAGAGCATTAATTTGCAAGTATCATTTATCATTTACTCAAGTAATTAGCGTGAGAATTTTACCCAACAGCACTTTAAGTATAATAGACATGTTTAATTAAACTCTTAGTATGAAATTTAATGTTGTAGGTACTATTTAATTCAATAGTCTATTGATAGCGAATTGAACGGGCATTATTCGTAACGCAGTGTCTAGTTCGCTGCATGCTATTGTAAAACTAAAAAAAAAAACGTTTTTCTAATGAGCAAGGTCGTGATAGCGGAAAAAAAATTGCAGATATTTTCTTTCGCTTCGTGTTGGCACTGATTTGAACTACATTTATCGCATGTAACATTTGGGCCTCAAGGATTCATCAAGCCAAAACGGCTAGACGGATTTGTAACCAATCTTAACCGATTACGGCAAAGAAAAGAGCGGGGTTACATGTTACATGGGCGAAGTTGAAATTATAATTAATTCTCTTAAAGGTAAATAGAAAGAAGTGAGTTATAATGATAGATAAGTTGACCCTTGTATGTTTTAATGTGTTCATTGTGAACACTATTGTAATTAACACATTTAAGAAACGTTTACAGATAAATCGGTTACAAAGGCTAACTTATTATTTTATTCGAGTTAACCCATTCTATCTCATTCACTTGCTTTTGAACGGTAGCCTAAATGCTATTATATTACGTATTACGGAACAGCGAGCTACCTGTGTTTTTTCTGAAGTCCATATTTGATTATATGATAAAATCAGAATTCCCCGAAACTCGTACATATACATCTTTTCGCTTTTAAATCAAATCGGTCTTGTTATACGATTACGATACTATCATTTCGGCAGAGCTTAGTAGAAATATTAAAATTGCGTATCATTACTTTCATAGACACATTTAAGGACCGCCTAATGTAACAATGTAGAATACTAGTGCTTCAAAGATAGTTGGTGGTTAGATTATGAATTCATTGATATCATTTATATGAAAGTTAAACCTCTACATCTGGTCAAACAATTGTGCAGATGGTCCCATTCCCGTGAAAGCACACAAGTAGTTTATTAAAACTAAATCGTTTTATTTTTTGTTTCAGACCAAAGTTCCCGTTACAAACAGAATGGGAACCGAAGCCATATCCGTGAGTACACAGAATGCGCTTTAAACTTATTTGTTTATTATATTTATTGTAATAATGTACCAATTTTCTGCATCGTAGCGCCATCTATCGAACCTTGCGAATATCAACACGGGGATCGTGACTTCAACATGCTCATTCTCCCCGGGTTCGTTATGAACGCTTCGTGGAGACCGGGAAGCTTGCTAGGTGGCGCTTGGGGGCGATTCCAAGCGAACACGAAAGCTAGATTATGGCTTTGACTTGCTAGGTGGCGCTGTCTGACACATCTACGAATTGGGAAAGCTCGTTCTCTGTTTCAATGACTGGATATGCTCAGAAGTTTAACAACCATCCGAAAGATGTCGCTTGGGAGTCCGTTCCATTTTTAGTATTAGCTTTAATAATGAACGTGGATTGTAGTTTGAAGGGTTTTATGTTCATTCCCAATACGGTGGAAAGTCTCACACTTTAATGGAATAGTAGAGGAGCACCATTAAGATATCGAAAAACTATTTTTAATTTTCCAATACATGAGAACCTTTGGGATTAAATTCCCAATGCGGCATAGCGGCGGTCGCTACTGGTACCAGGGAAGTAAAGTAATACCGCTAATGCATTTTGCATAAATATACACAGGACGGGGCGGTCCGTTTATGAAAAGCTTACAAAAATATACACTTAAAAGCCATCCGCAGAAAGGCTTAATTTAATGTTCTATATGGACTGCCCACGTTACGTTTTTCGCACAATTTCACAGAGCCCCGTTACGTAAGTGCCGAATTAAAATATTTTGGCACGGGCCTTTGCTTTTAAAATATGTTAAAAGATTGCACATGGCACCGGCGTGCCTACTGGCACAGTGTCCATTGTCCGCCGGCAATATTCGGGAAATTTATAGAAACCGTTCCGCTCTCATATTGCTCGGTATCAGTTCATTAATTAACTATATCTCGTTACCGCATAATATCAAACCGTGGAGTGGAGGATTCTGGTGTTGCATTGAATATTATTTTAGATGCCCGAAATGTTTTTAAGCTGAATATTTGATTTAATTAGCGCTGCAGTAACTATAGTGAGGTCGAATAGGCCAACGTCTAGGCAAGCATTTGTGTGAATAAAGCCATGTCGTAAATTCTGTTGGCGCGAGTGGTTCCGCCTCGAGCGAGTCGCAGCGCACCCAGCTCACGCCTGTTCCGGATATTCAACGTTACGAATGGCTTTATTAAGACTAAGTATTACAATTTCGGAGCAACTATTGCGATGGTTAGAATTGCTAATGCGCCGCGAAGGAACCTAGTGAAAAGATGCGATTGCGCCGAACCCGCCAGAAGCTCGGCTTCCTGTTTTATGACCGGCGAAATTGCAGTTTCACGCCGAGTTGCCAACTACCAACTTCATGCTGTGCTATTTTATGTCCTGTATAGAAGTTGCTCATATTTCACAGAGATAACCATACAGCTGAATGAGTAAATAATGCGCAATTTGTACTAATTAGTTCTAGTAACCGAATTCAACGGAGTTAATTTACGATCCCTATCTTGATTAGCTTATCACCCAAGTAAAGCAACAATAAAGCTTTGGTATTCCGACGCCTAGAAAGATAACTCGTTGGAAAAGGGGCTGCGTCTTGCAACCACAAATTACTATGATTTAATATTGCTTAGTTATCTGCGGGTTGGTAATTTGTTAGCGCGCCTCTCTGGCCCCGCGTTGGGCGCCATTGTTGCTCCGCCGCCTTTTGTTCGTCGCCTACTCCGCGCGATATGATCTTGAGTTATTATGATTAGGATTCTTTGCCAACTGACGCGGACTCGCTAATTCCTTCATTATCGTTTAAGTTTTACTCACTCGCTATCCTTTACCCTTTATTTATCAAAACAAATTAAATGAAATACATACGCGAAATTTTCAAAATGTTACAACTGATTCGCTTCGATTAATTTAATACAGAAGCCCCTTTACCAAACGTGAGATTAATGGGTGATGAAATTCAGCCGTTAACACGTCATTTTCACCGGTACATTACCTTTAAACGTCAATCAAAACTTCGGGGCTTCTTGTTCCTTAACATTTCGCGTTTACCGGTTAAACTATTCGATTAATTCACATACAAACGTACGCTTTGAGGTGACCCACTAGATTAATAAACGTCACCTGCCCTCGTAAAGTCAATGGAGTTAATATATCAGCGAGCATGTCACGCACGCCATGCCATAGTCCGACTTTCATTTCATATAGTGCTCTTAAATGAATCGATCTACGTGTGGCTTTTTCAATTAGTGAAAACATTCGGTTTTCATTGTGTTTATAGTGTAATTGCCGGATTGTTATCTATCCATCTTGACCGGTTTAATGGGTGGCCATCAGGGAAATGAATCGCCCTGCTGTCCGGTCGAACGGAATGGGAGCCTTGTACAAGTGTTCTCCGCGCGAAATTGCTTTCCGTTTTAATGCCCGAGGTATCAAGGGATGCGGTGTTTCCGTGCTGATTGTTTTGCCTTTATTATTTATGACTGCGTATTTTAAATGCAGTTGCTGTACTGATCTTGGCGCCGTTTCATCTTGCCCTCATTTATTTATTCCATATAATTATTATGTTCTTTTCCTTTTCCAGACATCCCGCATGTTTTCCTGTTCCCCGATTGCAAATTTGAAGCTTCTCGATTGCAACCTTAATTCCTCAGTCCAGAACACCAATTTACCGAATAAAACTAGTTCACTTGCATGTGTTTCATTGTTGCGAACCCAATAAAATGCTTTAATATTGTATTCGCTGCCCGGTGAACTGTGTGCGGTTTGTGGTGCGGGTAACGTGAGCATCGTAAATATCTGCCCAGTTATGGTATGGTTCGGTATGGCAGCAGTTAGCAAGGATTGCAGATAGTGCAGCGGTATGCGGCGTGGGGCATGCCGCGTGCGTGCCACACCCCATTAATTAGGCGCAGAGTGCTTCCGCGCATTTATCAATCTGCCTTCGCGCCGGCAACGCCTCGCCGACCTCTTGAATTTTAACCGTTATCCGTTAGATGTGGAGAAAGTCCTGACTAGGGCGAAAAGATAAAGGGTTGACTGTTGATTTCCTGCTGTAAATCACTTGAAATATTTAACAATTACGAACCCTAGACATACGAAACACAAATGTAGTTCATTCTTACCGCAGGGAATGTGACCGAAATGATGTTATGAGAAATATGAATGTGATTAAAAATATGGGATTGCATGCGAAACTGGATGTCAGGATGTTATGAATTTTGTTCGGATGCGAATTTTATCTTTAGCTCGCATCGTTTTTCTGAAATGTTGTGCTTGAAATAGCTTAGTCACGGATTCGCCATTTCCATTCACGGGAATTTGAAAATGTGTGCTTATTTTCTAAATGACGGCGACATCAGATTAAAAGCGAGCTGTATCAGTTAGTTCACTGGGTTTTGTGAGTTGTTTTATAAAGGCCCCTGTTATTCAAACGACGGATTTCAGAAAGGGCGTGTATTTCGAATAGTTGGTCTAATTCCGATCACTCAAGGGCTTGTACATGCCAAAGTTAACTAAAGCCGAACAACCCTCCGGAGCGAGCCAAATTCATTTATAAAGCGTGAAGCAAAATGATCAGTTCCAGCCGTTTGGGCCCCGCACCTGGGTCCGTGATCCAGGATTAGTATGGCCACCCACTTTGGGATAAATACTAAGATGCCAATGCTGATAAATCACTTGCCATTAACTTGGGTGGGAATTAGCATTAGGAAGTAGCTTTTGTCTTTGGAAACAGTCGATTTGTTTCTTAATTGCTTGGTTAACCAGTTTCTTGGATGATTTGTTAGCAGTTTGATTAAAAGCGTTAGAAAATAGACTTGTTACCTACTGCTATAAAATTGTAGGAAAATCAAAAATAATGTTATTTAAACTATCGTGAGACATCTTTACTAATCGCGAGTCGCGTAGCAGCACGGATAGCTACCCCTGATGAAGAGCTCAAATGAGTTCGAAACATGTCGGGCCGTTCCTGACAATTTTTTTTTTTTTTACGTGAGTTTATACCGTTTTTATAATTAGTAAAATCAAAAATATGTGAAAACATCTATCAAATAATGTATTACAAAGAAGTTAAGAAGAAAGCGCAGGATAGAATTTACTGGACAATGCTACTCCGACAAAAGCGCAGTTCATAAATGAAATAAGAAGATTCTATACAGATTATTGAAACGAAAAAATGCATGCATATAGATATGATATAATGATCACGCCAAAACGTCTGATCGTATTTCCATAATGTTAAATGGTCCTTTTTGGCCGAATACGATCAAGAAAAAAGGTCTCCAAAGAAGTCCAACAAAGTTGCGGGTTTATGCTACAAAATAAGGGTAGCTCTGTGTGACTGCAATTGAATCAAGGTTTGTTCGCCACGACATTGACTGCGCGCTGCGGCTCCGGGGTATGCGGTCTGGCGTCTAACAATTCCTGCTTTAATTGCAGATGTACAAATGAGCGGGGAATGAATAAAGTTCCTGGAACTTTGATTATTTCTACTGGGTTAACTGCGTAATGGGGAGAGTTTGACCAGTGTTATTAACGTTTAGACTCCATTTCTTAATAGTGTCGTATTTCAACGAAGATTATTAAAATTAACCTCACAGATGACGGTTAGGCCGGCGAGCGATTTAGTCGATATAGCTTTATTAATAACCGATAAGTAGGGCGTCAAATCATTCGTGCACCGCCAACCCCGGTGTATGTTAATAACACACATTAAAACACTAAAGCCGCCCGAGAATAGTATTTCGTTGGTTGGTTGCTCATACAAAATGCAACGCAGGGAATTGTGGATCGTGGCGACGCGAGAGCTGAAGCACGCCAAGCGAAAGTCGAAGACAAGCACCATCCTGCGCGCCGGTGCGTAGGTTAAAGAAATACAAAAAAAAAAACGAGAACAAAACATAATTACAATAATAGTGGACCCATCTCAGCATATTGCTAGCTCGAAAGCCAGCGGTGATGTAGTGAGCCTCTCTTGTTCAAGACCTATAAGTACATATTGGAATATTTAAATACTTTTGACGGCGAACAGACCTGCAATCGTTGTCGGTCGAATGCCTTGGTTTAATTAATTCCTTTTGTAATTGAAAACAAATACGTACGCTTTCAATCCTTGTTGTGTATTTTTATGAATGCGGGCCAGTACTTTGTGATAAAAGCCGGATTAATCTGGTATTGGAAAGTAAGAGTCACCGTCAGTTTATGACTGAGGTAATACCGGCAGGCTACGTTGTTCGAGCGAATAGCGGATACTCGGATACGTGTGTCAACAGATAAGTCACAGGTTCTGCTAGGCAGCATTAGCTATTCCATCCATTCAATCCGAAATGACGTAAGTGTATTCAGATCATGATAGTTTAAGCCATGTTGAGTCAAAGCTGTAGGTATTCAGTTTAGCCGGATTTGCGGAAAACCGTAGGTACGGCTCGTGCTCGAAACACGTCATGGAGATATTCAGCGAAATTGGCTCTATTCATTCGGTGCCAACTGGACCATTACCTGCGACGTTAATGGCCCCAGATGTCATTATCCGAAAGATTGAAAAATATTATCCGAGCATTTTTAGAATGTTGTTACACACCTGAACTGAGGCACAGACTGGACGTGGTATCTGCCTGGGTTTTGTGCTTTTATTTTGGTTGTATAATGCGGCTATTCGCGCCAAAAATTATAAAGTAGACATTGTGATCACGTCTTTACAGGTTTTAGGTACGGTACATAGTTGGCGTTACGCTAACTATTGTGCGTGCACACGCCAGAGACAGTTGACAGACACGTCATGGAGGACATCACATCATCATCTATTCTACAAGAATGTAAGTAAGTTAGCCAAGCCCGATAGTAGGCATACTGCTCCGAAGCTGTTTTTTTAACGTACATCTATCTTTACAGGTCTTAACCTAATAAATAATGAAGACGAATAGCCTACATAATATATAAGCCTTCTTGAGCTTAGTTTGGAACTAGGTTGATTTGTTTGAGGTTGTCTGATATTTATTTATATAGGTTCTTTTTTGCCGTAGGTATCGTATCTAATAAATAATAATCTCGACATAAAAGTCAAATACATGTCGCGACGATTCAGGTAGTTCTGAAAGTGTCAGAAATCGTAAATAAAAGATATAGACGGGATTATACCCAATCAACCTCACTCAATGCCGCGAATTGAAATGCAGAATCAAACTTGTTGACTGAGCGCCAAGCCCGTCAGTACGAAATGCGGACGAGTCGCCAGTAAAAAGAGTGGTATATCATCCATATACGTGTACCCTTACCATGTGCCATGACTTAAAAGTGACTGTACTCGCTAGCGACAGCGTAAACGATTTGTTAGGAGAATAGTACCTACAGCGCCCCTAGCGTTACTTGTAGAACAACAATTCTCCATACAAACTTTTTACGTAGTCGCTAGCGTGTACCGGTTACTGTAAACTCGTGGTAAGGGCAGTGATAGCGCCTACCGGCGAGATATGAGGGTCAACTCTCATTTGATATTCCGCGTCCTACCCCTGTAATGGAATATCGTTGTGAACCCGCCGACGCCCGATGGCATCTATCTATATTTTATTTTTGTAAATTGTCGGAAATGATGACACTTTACGAGATTATCTGTCGTTTAACTAGTTATTACTTATCATCTAATGCTATTGCATCACAGTCAACTTTTGTTATAGCAATCTATTTGTACGGAGTAAATGAACAACAATTCGGTAATGGACTATGAAAACAAAATGACGAAAGGAATGATAATAGACACGCGACGCTATGTTTCAAGTTTTACGCGGCGACGTTCAGACAATCGATTTTGTCGCATATGCTTTGTTACAACTTTTATTTATACTTGTATAGCCTAACACGTGTCGGTCCTGCCCAGAGATAGTCGCGCTACAAACATCTTTCATATGGCAATAATGTGCATTGCATACATCATAATATATGCATTACTAAACTTCAGTAGCGATTTGTAATCGACCAAATTCAAAACGTTTAGCGGAACGGTGTTTAATCCTTCGTTGCTTCGTTCCTGCTGTATCCTATTGAAAAAAAAAGTTTACTTTTATCACGGATAGTATTGGCTATTGAAATTTGCGGAATCTTCAGGCCTGTTTCCTCTTTGTTTACATGTGACATTCACTGACTTTCAACGTCTGTTACCAAAAATTTGACGTTGCCAGTAAAATAACATAGTACCACTAAAATCCGCGTGGACTGAATATGGCGTGGACTGAAGAGCACCGTGTTGGGCTATATCGTACTAGCTGCGCCCACCGTGTTGCCAGCGGTTTATCAGATAAAAAGCCTATTTGTTAATCCAGGGTATCAGATACACATGTCGTATAGGTACTCGTAGCTAATAATTATCAAGATTTTAAGCTTGATGTTATGACAACAAATTACTTATTAATTGAAAGCAGTATACAGGATCGACAATTAATTGCTTTCGTGTTGTAATCGAACGGATTGATTTAAACCGTTGCGTTGCAACATGCCGCTTGTGTGTCCATTGTCTATTGGATGGATTCGATTGTGAGCGTCAGGATAGCTGGGCCACGCGAGATTGTGAGTGGCTTCTAGATTAATTACCTTTAATTAAAAAAATCCTCTTTAAAAAGGAAGACAAGTTAAAATTAATGTGGTCCTGCCATCCTGACGTCGGAATCAGAATGGTTAGACCGAATCCGTTTCACCTTGTTTACTTTTACAACTTGCAATCATTTTTTCATAATGAATTAGGTCTTTTCTTTGCCAATATAAAAATTTACCACTAAGTTAGTAGGGTCGGAATTTTAGGTGCACAGGTTACTCAAGAGATTGTTCAAGTTTAGCGATTCTAAGTTTTAGTTGTCTATTATCTACTCGGATCCATATAGTACCATTAATCAAATAAATAATACCTCGCTAAAAAGGGGAAAATACGTGGGGGAAATGGCAGAGCCCTAAAATAGACGCTTAGAACGAGAGTGTTCATACAACAGATAAAAATTATCTAAGCTAAGCTAATCCACTTAAGAACTGAATACCATTGAACAAACCACAACTGTTAAACCACAAATTAAGATAACGAGCTCGTAGTAAAACCAGATTGTAACCACCTTGGAAGGTTAATATAGATTATCGACTCTATTTCCTTGGACATTAGACCACAAAATGCACTAACAGAATAATGGTGATCATAACTTTTTTAGAATTTTACAACCGTCCGACTCTTCACAAGAACGTATTCTCTTGAAAAAGGACTATGAACTCTCGCCAACAAACATTTTAAACCTATTCAACAAGGAATAAGGTTGAAAATTCAATATCCACGTAATGTAGTTCTAACCTTTTTTTGTAAGTAACTGGTTGGCGCTTACGAGAACAAAAGCAGATAGGATTGTATTAGACACAATACCATTGTGAATGCAGGTAAGTGGATTAGCTTAGCTTCGATAATTTGTACTATACTTAGATATTTTGGTATTATGTGTGCGTGTCTACGAACGAATCATAGAAACGTTTTGCTTGTGACATTGACGTTGTGAACAGATGCACACACGGACGAAACTTAGCCCGTGGCTAACCAAAGCTGGCTTCACTTTTAAGCGCTAACTAGGGTTGCTAGGCTTATTTATTCTAAAGTTGATTGACCGAGCTAAGACAGATTCGAAAAACATCGAAAACTCACATGGTCCAGCCATCCTGGCGCTCACGATTAGATTATAATTAATGTCCCGATTTAGTACGTACAAAGGCGTTGCGTGTATTTACAAATTTAATACACTGACTCATTTGCGCGTGCTAAACTATTTCAGGAATGATAATAATATCGACTCATATTAATGCCTCTGTCGTTGATGATATGTATGATGTCGGAAATTTCAATTAATGCAAATTCTATTATCTTTTGTGTGTTTGTAAGCTTATTTCTGGTTAATATTAGGTGTGAAAATTGGAATTTAATTTTAACGTTTTGGATCGACTGGTTCCTTCAACTTCCGCTATTCAAAATAGAATACTAACTAATTGAAATTAATAGTATTTGTCAGGCATCGTTAATGGACAACATATAGTTGTGTGGGTTAAGTCCTACTTCTTAAAAGATTTTATTTAACTTGCAATATATGTATGTAAGTATTTTTTCACCTCACCAGCTCAAACATGGCGATTTTGCTGTCAGGTAACAGTGAACAAAATGCGATTTTGTTTCGAGCGTGAGTAGAAAGTAGCTTTTTAATTTTTTCAATATCTGACCACGAATTGTCATTCTTCAGCCAAAGGTTAATTGTGGCGTTATCTGGGGAAAGGGACCTTATTGTCGGTTCTAGTTGCCGAGATAATCGCGTTTAAAGTAAAATGTCGAAAAAAATCAACTTTTCTTTTTTTACTCTATATTAATAAGCAGGGTCTAAAATTTAATCTGACAAAGACACAACTTTTTAAATCGATATTTTAAGACTTAGAACAGCCCTTAAAGTTTAGTGAAAAAGGGACCTTATTGTCGGTGCCCCTCTTGTATGCTTTCTGTGAGCTCGGTATCGGTTTGAGAGACGTGTCGGTACTTGTCGGCGCGTCAAAGGATAATTATTGATCATTAGGAGTATCCTTGCTCATCTCTCACTCTCCCACTTCTTGGGAGTGTGGGGGGAGGGCCTTATCTGTACTATGTACACTTAGGCTACTTCTGTCGCGGCCCGTTACTACGGGCCGGTCTTTCTGGTGACGCGTGGTTGTGACGGCGGTTTCTTAGTTGGTTGGGACTTCGTGATGTTCCATGACTCCTCGAGGCCCGGGTGGAGCTTTATCTCCTCTTCTTATTTCCCACTGTTGGTGGTGGTGGTGGTGGTGTCGCTGCATCTGCAGCTCGTAGCAGCTCGTGGCGGGATTCATCAGCTTTCCGGAACATTGTGCTGGCCAGTCTGCTGATCTAGGCGTCTAAGGGTTTCCATTTCAGTGCCCTCTGTATATGGTCATTCCGCACGAAGCGTGGGCAATCTGTAATGTGTCTCAGTGCCAGGTTTTCTGGGGCTCTCATTTTGTTTCGGTTTGTGGTAGGCACTAGGGCGTACCACGCCGGCGCCGCGTATGTGAGCCTGGAGCTCACATACGTTTTGTAGATCCCCAGCTTCGTGCGGATCGGCAGGTTGCTCCTTAGGACTGGTCTCAGCGTAGTTCACGCTGGTCTGGTTCTTGAAACCACTTCCGCCACGTGCTGCTTGATGGTGAAGCCCCGGTCTATGGTGGTACCTCACCGTGTGCTTCCATTCCACGTCTTGACCAAACATGCGGAGTGGAGGTGAAGTCTGTTTTCTTCCGGTCATGAAGGCCTGAGTCTTGGTGACGTTGACAGTAAGCCTCCAGTCCTCAAGCCATCTTGGTAGGGCGTCTAACTGGGTCTGCATCTTCCTGATGGCATGGGTGGGGCTGACGGATGCGGTGTAAAAGGCCGCGTCATCCGCGAACAGCCCCAGCTTGACGTCTCCTCCTACCACTGGGATGTCATCGGTGAAGGTTGCGTAGCATGCTGGTGTAAGGCAGCTTCCCTGAGGGACTCCTGCTAGGATTGGGCGCTCCGAGGACAGTGCCTGTTCCACTGCCACTTGGAACTTGCATCCACTCAGAAAGGACTTTATCACCGTTATGATGTTGCGTGGGGCCGTGGTGTTCAACAGTTTGTACAGCAGCCCCTCGTGCCATACCCAGTCGAACGCTTTTTCAATGTCGAGCATGACAGCCACAACATGCTCCTTCTTGTTGCTTGTATTGGCCATAAAGTGAAGCACGCGAGTGAGCTGTAGCGTTGCCTGAATCCGAACTGTTCCGAACGGAGCTCGACGTGGGGGAGAAGTTTCCCCAACAGGAGCCTCTCGAACACCTTGGAGAGGGTGCTGAGCAAAGTTATTGGCGTACAGCTCTCCGGTCTTTGGCATTCTTTGCCAGGTTTGGGCAGCATAACTACCCTCACAGTCTTCCAAGTTTGGGGAGAAGAAGACCGCGTCTTCCTCTGCTCTTGCTGGTGCCTCCGAAGTACCTCTCCAGGTGTTCTGTGATGTTCTGCTGGTGTTCTGCATTGTGCATCGGGTTGGGCCTAAATTGTCCCTCCAGGTACTCGGCGAAGATCTCTGCGTGATCCTCAGCCTTGTAGCGTGGAGTGTTGTCTACAGGGTCGTAGAGTGGTTTTATTGCCTCAGGTTTTGTCACTAGCTGTCTGCAGATACGGTGAATGAAGGGGACATCGACCTCTTCAGACGCTAGGTGGCTCTCCCAACTCTCGGCCCTGTGTTCTGTGAGCGCCTTCTTGGTTTTTATGATCATGGCGTTGAGCTCTGCCTTGATCGTCGGGCATCTTGTAGCCTGCCATTTTCTGCGCAGGCGGCGCTGCTCCTCGATCATGCTCCTAATCCTCGCCGGGAGGGGCGTGTGCCTCTCTGTGGCGGGGATGGTGTGGGAGGCTGTTGATAGAGCCGCCTGTAGTCCAGCTGTGACCAGGTCTGCCGCTTTTTCCACTTCGTCAGCTGTGGAGACCGGAGTAGTGTGGCACGTGGTGGTCTCTTCTAGTTGTTGTGTGAATGTCTCCCAGCTGACTCGGTGTTTGGGTCTCCTAATTCCCATTAATGGATCCATTTCGATACACATGAGGATTGTCCGGTGATCGGATGGTAGGTCCGGCAATGCCTCATGTGTAAATCTGGCGTCAATTTGGCTGGCGACGCAGCAAAATACAAATTAAAAGTATTTTTCAAGACTTATTCTTAACTATGTCACTAAACATTTTACGTCCGACACTAAGGTCCCTTTTCAAATACGTTAATCATTTAGTGTTTGCCGAACCAAAATTATAGGTTTTTGGTAAGAGTTTAATACTAAAGTGCTCTAAAAATTAAGACTATCAAAATTAAACATAAATTTATAGTCGATATCAGATGATATCACTAAATATTTTACCAGCGACGATAAGGTCCCTTTTAGAAAATATAAAGTGGTTGTACCAACTTTTTACTAAACTTTATCTTGAATTTTGAGACTTATAAAACTACTTTTTTAATATTTGTTCTGTTAATTTGATCTCATTTGGCTATGTTTTAACGTAGTAGATGTATATGTTTGTTGATTTTGACTGTTTAATTAGATTTATAAACACAAAGCTATTTTTGTTAAAATAAATATTTTTTTATAATAAACAACTCTAATTGAGTGTCTAATTACATATAATATTTATTCCTTCTATAATATCTAACGGAAATACACTATAAATAGGAATTTAAGTAAAAAATCCATCAATTTATATTTTTTTACTTTATACACTTTGGCAAGGTAAACTATACGAAAACAGATATACAATTACAAAATTGTACTTGAAACCTGAAAGCCCATACAATCTACTCCTCAAATAGCATGTTATCTATGTAACTTCCAACAATAACATACTTTAATGGGGTGTAGAAGTTTGAATTCAATTTTCTCATAATCACCTTTTCTGACATTTGAGTTTCAATTATTTTTTAAAAAATATCTATTGAACCTACATGCATGTTTTTTACATGGTTCGATAGCTCAATGTATGTAGATTATGAGGATATACATAACTCAATACCGACAGTAAGGTCCCTTTACCCAGATAACGCCACAATTATTAAATTCTAATCATTTGAATCTCGATGCACTCTGTTTCTTTCATATGTATATAAAAGAGAGGGATAGAAAGTTATCAATTTGAAATTCGATTTTCGAATCCAACCTCGATTGAGAACAGTTCGGATACGCGTTATTCCAAAAAAATCATTAAAAACACCCGAAAAAGTTTTAATTGCAACGTATTTTTTTTTCTTTATTATATTTTTATTTAACGACCAAATATTAAAATGATTGTGCCTTTTATATAAAACAATTGATCATTGCTTAGATATAATAAGATTTTTCACCTTATTACTTATTGTAAATTATATTTACTTATTGTAAAATATAATTTATAATTTCGCCATTTATCATAGATGCATATTCGAAACGTACCTTAAAAAATATCGAGTTCATATTGTACTTGTTATTTTCTTTTGCATATATTTTGTTTGGTGTTTTAGGAGTAAAAATATTAATCAATGTATAAACAAAATCTCGTAATATAATAATGTATTTATAAATAAACACGTCATGTATCTGCTAAATCTTCCAATTTGATCAAATAATGACAATAACCGTGTTGGTTGGTTGATTATAATTTCAATTAAATTATATTGTTATTCCTTTGTAAGCAGCACTTATCTATTTTCTGATTAATAATATTATTGAAATCAGCAACAAAGACTATAAACATACGTTGGAAGAAAAAACACAAAATGACGAATATGTTCTCGCTGATGAGGTGAAAAGTTGTGTGTGCTACACGAGAGCAAAGTTTTTTGCATCTCGTGCTGTTGAGTCCCTCGCTACACTCAGGATTCTAACATAGAATCACTCGCTACGCTCGTGATTCAAACGTAGGATCCTTCGCTTGCTCGGGACTCAAAATCAGCACTCATAACAAAAAACAACTTTGCTCTCTTGTTGCACAAATAACTATTGTTCGGGTGGAATCTTGCAACTCAACTTTGAAGCAGATATCGTCAACCGATTGAGCTGAAATTTTGCATACTTACTTAACTTTGTTGACAATACAATAATATGGTACCATGGGGCTGATCTGATGATGGAGCCGGAAGGTGGCCATAGGAACTCTATAATAGAAAAAGCAATCCTACCGAGTTGGGGCTCTTTAGAATCGTCTTAGTGAGCATTTGATGGATATCCAAAGAAAAGTACAGTCGGCTATAAAAGCTTGTCACAAAAAAAATATTTTTTTGACAGAAACTTATTATTTTGTTTCTTAAAAGTCGATGACTGTTCAATTACAACTGGTACTTTAAGCAAGCTAGTGAAATGCGATTGATAGACGACATCACCTAGATCCATATTGTAAGCAGGTAGGTCCCTATCAATAGTAGGTAATAGTAATTCCTTGTCGAACAAAAAACTATTTCGTTATCCAACCAACTATATATCCTCTCAAGGATGTCAACTAGACATCCTTGAGTCGCGTTTTTTTATACATTTTAAAATATGGGCCTCATACATTTAAAAATATTTTTTTTATATGATCATTTCATCACTTGTTAAGTAGTTTTTGAAACAAAAAATTATCAATGAAAAATTTAAACTGTAGGTTTCAAATATATACCAATAAATCGCAATAGCCCTGTTCTAAATAGGAACATTGATAATATGTTCAGAAAAAGATATTTAATACAATTTTTGAATTTGTTTTAGTTTATTTTAATTTTAGCTTTTTTGTAAAGGCTGGAGAGGCCACTGGGGGCCGAAGAGCTGGCAGCTTCCTCGCACAGCGTATCGGCATAGCTCTTCAGCGAGGAAATGCTGCCAGCATTTTCGGTACCATGCCAAAGGAGAGCAATTTTTTTTATTTGTTTTAGTTTATTTTAATTTTAGCTTTTTTGTAAATAATCGTTAGTAGTGTTAAGTTTTTTATTTACTGTCTCTTTGTTTCTTCATTTTTTGTTGTGTTGAAATAAATTAATTTGTTTGAACATAGATAAAAATGTCTAAAACAATTAGCATTTTTGAACGCATAATGAGCCTTAAATAAATAGGTCAGCTTAAATCTTCCGCTTTAAACATAAACCGATATTTTTAAGAAAACATTGACGCAGCTAGCGAAGAATTATGTTTCATAGGTCCGCCGAGGCGACAGATAAATTTAGGTCTGACTCGCGACGCCCCGACCAGCCATTCCCTCTTATTTTATACTTTATTGAGACTTTTATTCCACCATAAACTCCTTTAACATTAGAGCGGTAGGCCTGTTATAATCTTCTAATTGGATTTACAAACTTTAGCATTAAATGGAAAATGGCAAACTTTTATACGTTTCATTGTAGTGGGATATTATACTATAGCAAAATTTTAAACTAAACGTGAAGAAAGTAGGGTAGTAAAAAAGTGTTTTTTTTTTTTTTAAACTAAATGGGTTTTAATCGAAACCGCCGCGCCGCATGCGCGCAAAATGGCCGCGTGAGAATATATGTAGTTAAATTTTCAGACCTATCTAAATAAAGAGCGTTTAAAAGCGTTTCCTATGTTGCCGATTATTTTTTATCTGTCAATCGTGAACTAAATATGTAGAAACTACGGATTAGCTGAACAACCTACGTATTGCTTTGTGGCAAAATAGAGTTAAATCAAACGCGTTAACGCGTCGTCGCTCAACCGGATTGCAGCGAAATTGTTTCGCATTTTGTGAGGAAGTTTAAAAGCGTTTTTACTGTGCTACTAATGGACGGACTTTACTTGCCGCTTGTGCGGCTTGTTTAGTATTAATTGCACCTTTTGTCACTTACGTCGGTGATGCACTTACGCCGTAAATTGTTGGACATGGCTCGTGTCACTATTTTGTAGCGCCAAAATTGCGTTGAATCGTGCCTTTTGAGACAAAAGATTGGTGTTGTGCGCTGTTAAATTTACTCTTAAACAGGAATGAGGGTTAAAATGACATTTAGTAACGTACAAACCAAAACGTAGTACCTAATCAACAGTATAGCTTTTTGGGGTATACTGGTATTTACAGAGAATTTACATCACTGCCCTAAATACCCTCCTTATAGTTTCGCTAAAATATCAAATATCACTTAATGACTATAACCGGATATCCTATCTCCTTATGAATGCTGCTTATGATTTGATAGGTTTCGTAAAAAGTATCAAATATCACTTTATACCCAGACACACATCCAGATATAAAAAATATTGTTCAGATAATATGAACAATAATTCTTCAAAAACTTGAGAAACTACTGTTTTCAGATGAGATGAGTTCGAAGAGTAGAATCTATGATTCTATGTTTGAATTTATTGCTCCTGTTACAGGCAACACTCTGTATAATCTATAGCCTACCCACAAAGCTCAATAAACAAGAAATTTTATAGTAACGAACGTTTAACGCGACGACCGCATGCAACTCGAACGCCGGTTTAATTTCACCTTTTTTCAACGAAATAATTTTATTTATAGCTGACGGTGTCCGTTGTTGTGGGGTTACCATTGAAAGTTTTAATTAAATTATTCGCTCGATAATTGTAGACTTTCAGCTAGTAGTGAGATTGTTTACAGTTACCTACGCTACTAGGCGAACATGTTGTATTTTGAACCCCAGATGAAAAACGAGGGGTGCTATGTTATAATATTGTGTGTGTATTTGTGTGTCTGTCTGTGGCATCTTAGCTCCCAAACGGGTGGTCCGATTTCAATATTTTTATTTAATCGAATGCCTTGCTTTTCGAGATGGTTTCTACTTTATTTAGATTATGTTTGGTGAAATTAACGATGGCTGTAAAAACAACTTATTGGAACAAAATTTACAAGTATTGATAAATTACAATCGTTACTTATTAAATATCCGATTTCAAACTTAATATTTGATTTAAGATGAATATCTGATTTAAAACTTGTTTTTCTTTTATTATATTTCCATTAGTTTTTACATTTTGTTTCCCAACCGCATATTCCAAACGTCCGCTCAGGGTAAGAAAAACGAGTCAAACAAATCCGTCGGCTTAACATCAGCTCCAACAAAACCTTAGTGATAAATCAGATCTACTACAGTCCTTGTAAAGATATAAACTTAGAGCTCCAAATAGGCCTATGAATTATGTAGCAGTCTGCGAAAGGACTCCGCCAGACAAGAGTTATGTATTCTCTATGCATATCAGTTCTATCGGACTTGTCCATTTATATGTTTTATTCTTATAAATTTGCCATAGGACACGTGGACAACGAAGCTGCTGTCAAGTAGTACTTTCCTGCTTCGCACGACTGCATCGTGCTACCTATTATCGCGAAAACAGTGTCCGAAAAAAATACCAATTTTGTGAAAGGCGCAAGAAAAATCTGAACATATCTAATGTAGAAAACCTATTTAGAAAGCAATGATGCTCTCCTTTTATCTAGTACCAAAAAAAATATAATGTGACGATTGAAAATGTTTTACTACTGCAATGTCCGTGTCGCGATATTTTTTTATCGGCAAATCTCTTGCTTTTGATGAAATGCGCTGTATATTAAGCACTTAATTGTATAAAAGGCCTCCGGGATAAAAGCGTTTTATGCCGTTAAACCTGTATCGTACGAGCATGAAATTAAATATGTACTTAGTAATTTCATTAAACCCTTAACTACTAAGGTATTTCGTTAGAAAATCTACATTAGTCATTCAGAAATCATATTATCATAAGTAACTTCGAAGTAGTGATTAGCACCCTTCATACAGTTAGTTAATAAGGCAGACTGCCCTATGCCTACATAGGTACCTACTAAAACCATAGAGTACGTTTTTTTTACACTGATGTCTCAAAGTTCTTAATCAGGCAGTGATATCTCAATTTGTGTGAAATAGCAATTCATCATAAATACCAAGCTTCTCTTATCTATGGCGTGACTAGTGTGTGAATAATTATTCTCTCCATCTATTCTAAATTATGATATATACGCGGTTCATTGTTGCAAATGAAACTGAGCCAAGCGTCTGTCTTCACTTTATCACTGGTTTTATGTATTCTGTCTTTATGCGCAGAGCTAGATTGCATTGCCTGCAATTTACATAAGACAAATATTGTGATGTTAAGTTTTTTTACAATGATTAATGTTTGAGCATCAAAAACGTGAGATTAACGCTTAATTTTACCGTGAGTAGAAGATTCTTGAACATAATATTAAAACAACAAAATACAGTGCATCATGTGGTAAAGAGTTATTACCATCGTCTACAACCTATTTCATATTCCTTTCTTAATTTCTTTATCCGCTAACAAACTGTCCTCAGTTTGGCGGAATGGAATTGTTTGACATACCTACCACCTAAGTTTCCTTATGATAAATAGGCATAACTAGATCTTATTGTCATATCGGCCCTAGGTATTGGCATGTATGATGCGTGTCTGCTGTATGGGGCACACAAGGTCCCCATCCACAGTCCTTCAATGTCTGGTCTGGATAAAAATACTATACTTAGGCACCACGATTATGCTCATTTTGTTTTTTAAGAAACTTGCGGCAATGAGTAAAAAAATATATCCGTATACAAATACAAAAAAGATGTCCTTAATATGTGGTAAGAATCCTTAAACACAGACGAAGGGTTAAATGACCTCCAAAAAGTAATAATTACATAATCCACAATGTCTGCGTCCCGTAATTAAATCTCAATTTGAAAAACGGGATCATTCGGAAGAAGTCCTTAGAATTGGGGTCTGAAAAGTCGGAATTCTTAGGTATCAACATAAAGAACAAGGAGTCGACTTTACGAGATCGTCCTTTTTCAAGTTTGTGGAATCATAAATGTATGTCATAGTCCACCAGTCTCTATTTGTGCTATCTTGTATCTAATACTGAAGTTAATCTTGTATTACGTAAAACATCTAACTAAATACAAGTAAATTCGAATGAAAGTTTGTTAAAATTCATATCCCTATCGAGCAAATATAGGAAAGTAAACAATACAGACGCTTTGTTTGCATTATTTACCCTAATAGCATTAAATGGAACGTTTCATTACTATGATTAAACAACAAATATTGTTCGAAACGAATTACTGGAGCTAAAATTATTCGCGTAACTAACTCTTAAAAGTAAAATATGCATCAACCCTAATAACTGTATTATCCATACTAATATTATAAATGCGAAAGTGTATCTGTCTGTTACCTCTTCACGCTTAAACCGCTGAATCGATTTTAATGAAATTTGGCATGGAGATAGTTTAAGATCCGAGGAAGGACATAGGATAGTTTTCATCCTGGAAAGTATCCCTAAAAGATGGAAAAGTGAGTAAGTAATTCATGATGACATTGATGACCCTGTAGGAAACCCTGTAGGTAGTAATGATTAGACCAAAAGCACAATTGCTCTTACATTTGCTTAGGCACTTTTAATAATCCCTTGTATTAATTAAGGTGATTAGGTGGATATCTATCGTGTTGTACGAGGTTGCTTCCATACTTCCAAGTTCCATCGCGGGCAAAAGCTAGTATTTAATAACTAGATGTTTTCATGGACAGAAAACTTTCATTTCGTAACAGCGTTCCCAAACTAGTTTCTTACCTAATTTCGCAACTGTTTTATCCCGAAATCGAAAATCATTCATCAATCATTAAAATTGTTGTATAGTTAAGAATCAAACAGATTGGTTCAGGTTTGTTCGTTGAATGTTCGCCACAGTTTTGAAAAAGATACTTTAATTAAAAAATTTACGCGTTTCAAGAAACGTACTAAGCTCATTTGAGAATTAACATTCACAGACATTTCCTAGCTTTTAACTTCAAATTTAACAAAAACCCAACCGTTTTATCACCCTTGTTCAGCTAATACAAAAGTTAGCTTACTCCGTGCCATCGATTCAAATTACCAAGTTAACAAAATTCTAAATTAATAAGTTCAGCATAAATTCCATGCGGCTAACTTGGGCACAGCCCTCCAAAGAAAGCGACGACGCGCAAGCCTGGTTCATGCTTATTTTGGATACTCCATAACCGTCATACGGTAAATAAATATTGTTTATGGAAGCTTAAGATTCGATGAAGAAATTGTTGAAATTTACGGTACCTTTTGGGAAATGAGGAAAGGAAGGCTGCTGCCTAATATACGTACCGTTGAGTTGTGTACGCAGTTGATTAAAAGTTATATTGAGATTCTGCTTTGCGTTTTCTTATCTTAGATTGTCCTTAATAATAGTTTATGTGACTGTACATAATGAAGGGTATTAAACACGAGTGTGGGTGTCATGAAACGAGCCGAAGGCAAGTTTCATAATAACATCACACCAGTGTTTTATTGCCTAATTATGTACAGTTACATACACTACTTTATCTGCCCTCATATTCATCATAGCCCTCATATATTAAGCCTCCATGATTCATTCAGGTCAGGAGCCGCACATTATGACAAATTTTACCCGGTAATGGCGGCAATGAAGTTTTCTGGCAGCTGTCATAGTTTCATTTTTTTAATTCAGAGACAAACTAGAGTCGGCCCCAACTAACATATCGTTCGATATCTTACTTACGTGCGTGCGTACATTTGTCAAATTTGATTGCAAATTGACCATTCATTTCGAACTAAACGTCATCTCGACTGATATGAGAATAGAGGTCGAACCAAATTTCTTTGTTTTTCAGAGATGGTCGAAATTTGAATGAATAATACTATCGAAATCGATTTTATTATTTAGCAATAATGAAATTTTTACAGATAAGGAATTTATTCTAACAAAACAGTCTTATTTTTATGGTGGTCTTAATGTGGGGTTCTTGAACGCATAATGGAGAGTTAATGCTATATGGGTAGATAAAATGATTAAAATGATTAGGTGTAGAATCTACTATTGTGAATTTACGAAATATGATTGCGCTTCTGAAGTCATGATTCCAAAGTCTTGCGTTACTATTATGCGCGAAGTAGGATTCACTTTAGAAACTATGAGCACTGATAGCAGTTACATTGTCTCCAAAATCACAGAATAAGTAGTACTCGTTGTACCATAACACCTTCCTATCTATCGGAATATTACTTTGGCTTCATCATTATTACGCAAATTTTTGATACAGGGGATTATAAAAATGTAGATTATTACCGACCTAAGGGTGTTTATCTGGTTATAGGATAGTCTAACCCGACTACGCCGACACAAAAAAAATGTTAGGTATTTCCTCTCTGCTAAGTTATCGGCACCTATTAGTAAAGAAATTAATTTGTACATCTTGAGACAGGGGTGTGGAAACACTAGAATTACTCGGAGTTAAACTTGAATGGACTCAGCAATTTTCTGTTATTTTTAAGGGAATCTCATTTGCTTGCTTAAATGTCTTTTTATAGGCAAGCCGGGAAACACTGGAATTGCTAACATAGCGATTCTTAACCTTTTAACCTTGAAGTAAACAGTAAGAATTACAAAAGTCAAACTCATAATGCTTATAGAAATCCTTTGCTTATTTTCAAGCAACATATTTAAGAAATTAAAATTAGATAAATATATTTAATAAAAGTTTTCATGAGCTACTTACTAAATACACCGATCGCTGTAGGGTAATTCAATGTTACAAGTTTAATTAACAGTTTCACCTTCAATGCTTAAGTTGAACCTTTGTTTTGTTACTTGTTAAGTTAATTTAAGCTTTGAGGTACATACAATACCGAAAAGTTTAACAACCCACAACCATTGTAACTTGCACAGTTAGTACTACTAGTAATGTCAAGTGAATATACCTTCTTGCTTTTAGAGAATAACATAAATCGATATAATTATATCCGTTAAATTGCCGAAAGAAAGCCCAGGGGTCTATGATGGTTGCGTTTATCACGTGATAAATAAGTGACAGAGCATCTGTCACTGACACTCGTATTTTGTCGAAATGTGACGGATGCTTTGTCATTTATTTATTGTGCTTCTTGCTTTTAGAGAATAACATAAATCGATATAATTATATCCGTTAAATTGCCGAAAGAAAGCCCAGGGGTCTATGATAGTTGCGTTTATCACGTGATCAATAAGTGACAGAGCATCTGTCACTCACACTCGTATTTTGTCGAAATGTGACGGATGCTTTGTCATTTATTTATTGTGAGAGAAGAAGCTTTGCTAAAATAAGGCTATAGATATATGTCTAGTCAAATAAAGGCATAGGTAAGTAGCTTGGTCATTCGATATTGGAATCATTGGCGTATCTAACATTATTTTTCAGGGGGGGCCTGGGGGTGGGCCTGGCCATGGCCTATGAGATGAAGCCATGAATTTCTATGAGTAACTCAAAATCCTGGGGTGAGCACTAGACCACTAGGCCACCCCCCTATATACGCCAAATGATTGGAATTGAATATCCGCTGGCTACAGTGTAGGTTACATCAACTTATTTATACAGCTAGAGACTTGTGCTTATTTGTATTAGGATTCTAAAAAGTGGTCTCTATTCTATAAGCAACTTTTAAAAGGGATGATACACTGCTCGTTGGTCGTTGGGGTCGGCGCTAATGGAGCGGTCTAAAGTGGCGCCCAAACGGTCAGTAACACCTGTCGCCTGACCGTGGAGTAGATTACTTGTCATTCACTCATTCGTGTTATTCACTGGTTCTGCATTTGAACCCACTCCATAATTATTATGATCTTAATTTTAAGAAGCTTGATCTTTGAGGGATCATTATGTAGCTCTATGTATGTATATAACTAATATTATGACTATGATGGTTGCGTTTATCACATGATAAATAAAAAACAAAGCATCTCAACTAGCTCTCGCATTTTGTCGTTTAAACGTGACGGATGCTTTGTCACTTATTTATCGCGTGATAAAAGTAACCATCATGGCCCGGTGAGGTATAATTATGAGTATTGTATACATCTTATTTAATAATATCCACAGTTAATTAATCTCATAATTAACATTTTTAACTTATGTTATTGGTTCCAAGGGGGTCTGGTACGGAAAAAAGGATTAAAAATCTTAGCGGCCTTTATTTAAATTAGCACACCTCTCATATGAATTTATTATATTCCTTACAATAACCGTATAAATTTAAAATAACAACGTTTTAGAGGGCTCTGAGCTCTGGTTTGAATTTATGATTACGCAAATGTTATCTAAAATATCAACGAAAAATGTATGTATCAGATGTAGTACAAAATGTAGCTCAGTACGTTTCGTGATTTTATTGAATTGCATTTTCGTGTTCAATAGGAGTAATCGGTTCCCTGAAATGCTTTCATGAGCTTACAGTAGACGGGCACTAAAAGCTCAGCATGTTATGAATTGTCCAAACGGGACGCCATTTTCATTGTTTCCTTTCGATGTTTAGAGACAAGAGCTAGACAACTGAAATATTTGCTTCTCTTACCTAATTTTCCTGCTGTAGGCATATCAAGTGAGTTTGATTTTAGTCCAGAAATTCTAATATTGGCTCCAAGTAAGCTATTAAATTTGGCAATGTATCACCAGTAAATATCTAATTTAAATGAAAACTTCTCAATGTGTCTGCATACCTACAGCTCTAAAGGGCTTTTGATGTGATTATTGAAAATTCTGTGCTTGTAGGTAAGTATGATTTTTTCTTTTCCGCCGCCATTTTAACTGGAGTGAATTGTAATGAAAACGACTAAGTTGCCGCTAGCTTGCATCTTTTTTGCTCAGATCTTTACGCTCGATTTCTTTGTTGCTTTTTCATGAGCTTAAGGCATTTGGGTTATGTCTGCTTTTATCAAAATACTTAGTTGTGCCCGTAACATAAACTGTTAATCTAAAAATATGATCCGCAGTGCAGTATTTAGGTCAGAGTAGACTATTGATTGAGTTCATAATGAAGCAATTTAATGGATACTGGTAGTCATTCTACATATTATACCTAGGTAAGACCGCCTGTTATAACCACTAGATTGCTTTTGGTAACTACGGCTACCTGTCACCGCTCTTATTTTATTATATAAATAGAGTCCAACTCAAAATTCGAAGCAATTGAGTGGTTGTTTACCTTTACCTGTTGTATTTCTTTTCCCATGAGGATTAAGGTGTGTAATAAAGAGTATTTGTATGTGTTTTAAACCCAAACGACCGCATCAGGGCTTGTAGCGGCCCATATTCCTTCAGAGGCCATACTTTCTTACCGAATTAAATCAAAAAAACACTGCCATAGTGCCATGCTGCGCTAAAAGCCCGTTTTTTATGGATTTCCGTACCACAGAACGGTTGAACGCTTCTTCAAACGAACGATCCGCTTGTACACAGCCAATTATCAAGTTAACTGACGTTCTATTTTCAATTTCATCCCTCAAAATCGTATCGTGCATTGACGTTTGCATAGCTATTAACCCAACACCGGTCATGAAAGGAGAGTTCTCAATTAATTAATGCTACGCCAAGCATCGCTTGGCACGCTAGGTCGTTAACTATGACGAGTGCTGTCCTGCCAAATTGACGCGTTCTTCGAACCGATGTTCAGTTGTTCACCCTTTAATGCCAGTGATACTGTTTTGGGGCAGAGGTTCCCAAATTTCTCATCATGCTCGTGTCCTAAAGCCGTTAACGATTTTTTATAAGAATTCGGTAAAAATGTGATTGTAATTAGTCCGTTAGATTATGAAAAAATGTTATACATTTATTTTACGACAGTCAAACATTTGGCCTCGATTGCACCTGATGTTCAGTGACAATACGGCCTAAGATGGAGCATGCTTGCCTAGACAATGCCAATTCATTCGGGACGTAAAGGGATACAAGTTATATTTTTCAGCGAAAATGTGCACAGGAAGAGTTTCGCTCTCTTCCTGTTACATGTGACACGTTTTTATTTTGCTAATCAAACAAAAAATAACAAAGAAAAACGCATCAAAATGTAAATCGGAAGTGGGGGTTTGTGACGTCATGCGTTGCTTAAAATTTAGCACGCGGTGACGTCACGCCGAACTTTAACGGCTCGGAGCTTAAAACTGTCTGCGTATTTTTTTTTTGTAATTGACATAATAATTTACGGGTCCAAAAATTTTTGATAATCTAACTGACAGACTAATTATATTTTTTGTAGAAAGCTATCCTATTGTCCAATAAACGTGCATTGCTGGACAAAGCCCTCCCCCAAAGTTCTTCACAACAATCGGTTCAAACAGAATTTAGTTATTAAATTAGTATTATATCAGTTCGTATTTCGGTTCGTATGGTTAGACTAAAGTGTAGCTAAACTATTTCTTTCTGCACCTTCCTTTGAATATTGTCACGCCGTATCACGCCTTTAGAGGATGCGCCACAGTTTGAAAACCTATGGTTTTAGAAAGTGAATGCTGGTTACAAGGTCTTGATGCCTTGAATAGTCTACGTCGTCGGTTGCTGACAATGCCATTAGGGGACCGTTTTGAGAATTATTTTGCTCGCTATTTATCAGATTGTCGCCAAATGAGTTGCCTTGATTTGGACTTAAAATGCATTAGTGTATTAATAGAGAATTAGATAATATTCGGATAAAAGTGCCACCCGATTTACTTATTCACGTTCACGAGTATTCACAACTTATTCTTGAGAGTGTGCATATTTTGTGACGATAATAACGAACAAGGAAGATATAATGTACCTAACTTATATTTGCATAATCGTTATAGGTAGCTGTCGCTCCCGTATCGGTCTATCGAACAATGTACCTAATATGTAACTTTATTTATTTATTGGGCATCATAACAAAATGTACATTACAGCTATTATACCAAACATAATTACAGCAAGGGCTTAATAAATTAACACTTCTATGACACATTCATATTTAACGGAGATGCCACGAATTTGCGCGACAGCGGGAGCGGTGTAGCGGTACGTGTGTCTCGCTCACTCGTATGGCCGATGTGCGGATCTCTCGCTCTACCACTGCCGCTGTCGTGCAAAGTCGTGGAATTCTGTAAAATATTATTCAAAATTCAAAAGGAATGACTAAAATAATGTAAGGCTTAAAGACGGTTTCAGGAATATATTTTTAAGCTATATGTTCTTCCATAAATAGAATCAGACTGATTATTCGTTACCAAAATACTCGACGAAGTCTCAGATAAACACATTTAAAGTTCTCGTGCGTGTCAATCAAGCATCTCCCGCTTCTGATTTGTAATGCGCCCCTATAATGCTAATCTGCCCTTCCGATGTACTGCCGGCATGTAATCATTCCAGCATCGAAATACTTTCCACCCAAGTGCCGAAAACATCAGGAAGGGCTGTTTTTGTTTATCAAAATCGTTTAATTAAGGTCCTAGGACATTTGAACTGCGTCCGATCACGCAACGTGACAACTTACAATTGCGCTTACTTCTCTAACCTCGTATTTAACTGAATTCCATTAAGAGCCGACCTTCATCCACATACAATGTCGGTCCCATTTCCAAAGCCTAGAGGGAAATACGAGATTCAGAAAATTAAGCGTCGAATTGCGTCGTTAAGTAGTTATTCAGCTCTTTCAACATATTTTTCGACGCTTAAATCGTAAAAGTTGTGCATGGTTTATTTATTGTCGCTTTATGCCCGTTATTTGTGTTGCCAGAGGACGGCAGAAGAATAATGAGTTTTAAAAGCATGCGTTGAATTGTTTAATGTCGCTATTACCATTTTTCGCATGCAATCCCATTGTCATTCTGTACTCAATGGACACATGTTCAAACGGCTATACGGCATAGCTGAACATTCACGAATGGTTCTAGAATACTATTTGTCAGACTACTGTTTTTTTTTATTGGAAAAGAGTTCGGTGTCCAAAAATGTTTGTAGGATACTTTTTACCCCACTGCCCAAAGGTTGTCTGGAAGAGATCGCTCTTTAGCGATAAGATCGCCTGTTGTCTACCGTTATTTATAAATTGTATTTATCTTGTTTCCTTTTGTAAACTTTTTTGGTGTGCAATAAAGTATTGTTGTATTGTATTGTATTGTACCCCATTATGGTGAAGTAAAAAGTGGGTCAAGGCAGGACTTTCCATAGCACGGTAGGACGTTTTTCTTCTTCTTTCGTGTCGAAGTGTCCTCCAATATTTGTTGCCCAAAAGGGGGTGTTGACAGTCAGAAATAAATAAATAAATAAACAAATATCGGCCAACCTCACACAAATCGATCTAGTCCCAAATTAAGCTCAAGAAGGCTTGTGATATGGGTACTACACGACGATATACGTTATATAGATAAATATATATACTTAAATAGCACAACATAGAACAACAAAGTTCATCACACAAACATTTGCCTTCGCCGGGATTCGAACCCGGGACTGCCGGCTCAGTAGGCAGGTGTCTACAAACCGAGCCAAACGCGTCGTCAAAATACATGGTAGGTCAGTAATAAATGGTAGGACGTTACAATAATATCTGTTGTCTATGGAGACTGGGTCACTATTCCAGGAAAAATCTTAACAGCGTGATCCAGAATTTGTATGCCAATAGTACAGTGCCACCTGTTGGTAAACGTTTCTTTGTCCGCTCAGGGATAGCTGAACATCCAAAGACGGTTATAGGAAGACTTTTTAGGACAAAGTAGTCTAGTAAATATTGGAAGGCGCTCGAACCTTCGTGTGCGTAGACATCATCATCATCATATCAGTCGATAGACATCCACTGCTGGACAAAGGCCCAAAGACCTCATACAATTTCTGCCTGTGATCCTAACCAGGTCGGCTTCACCTTGTCGGGGGCTTTGTCACGCTGTCTTACGGTCCGCGGTCGCCACTCAAGAACCTTTCTGCCCCAACGGCCATCGGTTCTACGATGCCCCGCCCACTGCCAATTAAGTTTGGCGGCTGTCGGCGTAGACTAGATATAAATAGGTACATCACTACATAGTTTATATGTATAATACATGCATAATTTGTAAGCATTTCACCCGTGCGAAGCCGGGGCGGGTCGCTAGTTAGATATAAATACGTCCTCAAGACGCTGTCTGAATGTGCACTATAGTGCCTTTTTAGCTCCTATCTCGCGAGAGTGCCGCACGCAACTTATTGACAGTGGCAGCTGACACACGAATGAGATAAAACATTTTCGCTGTTCTAGAAAATACCTATCCTATCGTTTGCCTCTTTGCTAAGAATAGCTTTTATCTTTGTGTTGCGTAAATTTATAGGAATCCAAAAATAGGTCTGTCGTTATAAAATTGTGCCTACATTGAAGAAGTTTTGCGGAAATAATAGATAGATATTAATGTCATGTCTAGGCTGACCCCACACTTCGTGCGATTGGTTTAGTACCTATTGAACGTTTGTATGTGTATGTATGGTATACCATGTGTCATTGTTGATGAAAATGGCTGTATAATTTCGATCTCTTATACATCAAAAGTATAGCAGATTTTGAGAGAGATGTTCTTAGATAAGCTAAGTAGTTGAAAATACATAAACCTAAATTTCATAAGTCATATTACTCCGAATTAACTCGCCGATTACAATTGACTATCCATTATGTCATACTCATACCACTGTCCTAAAAGACGTATGTGTCGTTGGTTATCTATGAAGTTATGGCCTTTAACCAGCAGGTTAGTTAAGGATTAACTAATATCATCTGACACGTTCATGAATATGCATGTAGCATAATTCAGTGCGGATGAATGGGTAGGTACCTAATATGAACCATGAAGCGCCAAGCATTAGAATTATCAAATCTTTAAATCTTCATGATAGAAACGACAATTATTGAGAGGCGATCACGACCCGGAACACGCAGCATAGACAGAACCCCTACAAGGTAAAACTGACAATCTTGTGAAGATCGCGGGAAGCTGTCCGTCTAGCACAACTTCGCTTCGCGAGTCTTGTCGCGCGACATGACGTGATATACGGTTGTTTCTACGTAGTGCCGAAGTGACTTCATTTGATCTTAGAGACGGACAGACTATATACCTTATCTCACGTAAAAAGAGAAGCGATGTCAAGCTATTTTTACTCCTATAATACTTAATGTATATTTAAACATAAAAGCAAACATCCACCAAAACCTAATAAATGAAATAATAGTATGAGACTATAGTTTGCCTTTACCCCTTTGGACGCTTTGTGTCAAGTACAGAAGTGTCACTCTCACAACACAAATGCTATCTCACAAGAAAGTGAAATTAAAAGGAAAGCGTTTAGTTTATATTAAACTTCTTAAAATATACTTTTAATATGTTTTCTTCGAGAACTACGTATAGTTAAGTTCATATTACTGTAATAGTTAAGTATTTATCCTTTCTAAAAAAATGACTGACTGTTGAGTTTCTTTCGGCGTTTCTTCTCAACAGTGGTCTCCTCTTGTAAAATGCCGGTAGACTCAGACATGTAAAAGTGCCCTTGTGGCCTACTTGCAGAATAAAGTTCATTATTTCATTATAACGCTACCTACATATAAGCGTTGTTATATTAAGCTGGTGGTGTGGTAGGCACGACAGCACACGCCACCTTTAGGTGTTCTTGGCGTTCAAAGTGTTAAACTTGTTTCTAAACCTAACATGCCAGCAACGCGGTCTCTAACGGGCTGCTCGTATTGAAGTGTCCATTATCATGATGAGACACACAACATTGCACGAATACACGTGTTCATGTACCTACGTCTAGTAAGGCTGGGCATCCACTAGTGCGCGAGCAAGCTAAGCGGGCGAGGCAAAATCTAGGCGAGGATGCTACGTTTTCATAGCATCGTTTTAGCGAAAATATGTTCATAGAAGTAAAGTATTATAGATATTTTGTTAGTTTCACCTATCTCGGTGTCTGTTTCTTGTCTGCTAATCTTAGAAGTTAAATCCGACTGGGTACTGGGTTTACGAAAGAGGTGAAACGTTACATACATGTGTAAATCGTATGAAATAGTTATTTGTGCAACAAGAGAGCAAAGTTGTTTTTTGTTGCGGGTGCTGATTTTGAGTCCCGAGCAAGCGAAGGATTCTATGTTTGAATCACGAGCGTAGCGAGAATCCTGAGTGTAGCGAGGGACTCAACAGCACGAGATGCAAAAAACTTTGCTCTCGTGTAGCACACACAACTTTTCACCTCGACAGCAAGTAGGTACATAGGTTCGACTTTTTGTACTTTTTCTTCATACTGTCTTTGTTGCTGATTTCAATGACATTATTTATTAGAAAATAGATACCCGCTGCTTGAAATGAAATAAAAATCTAAATAAATTGAAATAATACGTTCCAACATTGTACCAGTCCCTCACGACCACCATGGTTGTCATTATTTGATCAAATTGGAAGATTGAGCAGATACATTAGAGATTTTGTTTATAGTTTAATTAATATTTTTACTCGTAAAGCACTAAATAAACATAGGTTCGACTTTTTGTACTTTTTCTTCATACTGTCTTTGTTGCTGATTTCAATGACATTATTTATTAGAAAATAGATACCCGCTGCTTGAAATGAAATAAAAATCTAAATAAATTGAAATAATACGTTCCAAGATTGTACCAGTCCCTCACGACCACCATGGTTGTCATTATTTGATCAAATTGGAAGATTGAGCAGATACATTAGAGATTTTGTTTATAGTTTAATTAATATTTTTACTCGTAAAGCACTAAATAAAATTAATACAAAAGAAAATAACAATTTCAACTCGATGTTTTTTAAAATATGATTCATAACTGTGTCTATGATAAATTGGTGAAGTCATAAATAATTTGTATCAGGTATTTACAGTATAATGTTGAAAAATCTTAACTTATTTAAACAATAATCTATTTTGATTTATATTAAAGACACAATTATTTAAACATTCGGTCGTTCAAAACAGTATTTTGGAATAAAAACTTCTTCGGGTAATTTTTTTTTAATTTTTTTGGTACAACGCGTCGATCGGAACGTGTTCTTATTCGAAGTCGGATTCGAAAATCGAATTTCGAATGGATATGTCTCTATCACTCTCTTTTTCATATACTTAGATACGAAAGAGACAGAGTACATCAAAATTCGAATGATTCAAATTTTATAATTAACCTCTGTGGCTGAGAAATGACAATACGTAGTCAAAAATAAAAAAAATTAAAAGGTAATTTCTGCTCACGCTCGAAACAAAATCGCATTTTGTTCACTGTTATCTCGCAGCAAAGCCGCCATGTTTGAGCTGGTGAGGTGAAAATGCAATTTTATTATTTAGCCGATAGGTAGACATGGCAACTGCTATAAAATAACACAAGAATCATCCAGTTTGCGCGCGTTTGATTCGTTTTGACGAAGAATTATATTTGCACTTTAAAGTCGACGGTAAAAGCTTGTTTCCAATTCAAAACAAGCGAGAAACGTGTATGGGAGATGTGCTCGCTACGATGCTCACACCGCTCAGCCTCCTCGCTCATCTTTGATGGAAACGCACACTATTCACGTCATCGCACCCAGCGCAAGACTTAGAGGGCCAGGGCCCCTAGGCACTTGACATTTGGGGCCCCCTCCCCTATCTTAAAATACTTTTCAGCAAATTAAATAGTAGGTAGTAGTATTTTAAGTGATAAATAAGGAGGACATAAGTATGTTTCAAGTCCTACTTCTGGGACGGGGCCCCTGACTAGATGGGCCCCTAAGCCTGAGCCTTGTGGGCCTAGAGAGTAATATACGGCACTGATCGCACCGCTCCGCTAACAAACCGCAGTGGATACGCAGCCTTACGTAGGCTGCACGCCACTTGACAAATGCGCCATATTTGCGTACGCCTAGATGAGTTTTTTTGTTTGAATAATTGAGTCTGCCGTTACTATGAATGTTTGTACCAATTATGTTTTATGGTTTGCTGGCGCAATTTAGTTTATTCTAGAGTTAAATCCGACATTTTAATGACACCTGGTCATTAATGTTTCAGTCTATCACACTAATATTCCTATATAAATCTTACATTATTGATTTGTGTTTTAATTATTTTGTTTCTCTGTAACTTTGATCCTGCACCGACTACATATTTCTTTAACCCAGTGGTTGACTGGTAGAGAATGCCTAAAGGCATTAAATCCGCCATTTGTACTTTTTTTTGTATTGTGCAATAAAGTTTAAATAAATAAATAATATTATAAAGGCGAAAGTATGTGAGTGTGTTTACCAATTTTGATAAATTTTGGTATGAAGGTACTGACACCCTGGATTAACACACAGGCTACTTTTTATCCCGAAAATTTTAGAGTTCCCGTGGGAGGAGCGGGTAACACCGCGCGGCGTAGCTAGTAGTCTATATAATATACCACAGAGTTTCGGAAGATGGCCAATGTGTATTTTAGCTTTAATGCAGTTTCAGATAACTTTATTAAGCATAGCTTATGCTTACTCGTTGAAAACTTATTAGCTAAACATTTTCAATACGGTGGGATTAAAACCTAGTCTTTTTTGATGAAAACATTCTTGGTATTAAGATTAAGTTACGATTAACTCATATATAGCAAATCATAGGTATGCTTAATAAAATTGTACCATTGTTACAAAGATCAAAGCACAAAGAAAAATTTAATTGCGTAACCTGGATGAAGAGACCGGGAAGCCTTTCAAATAAACAATGCAAAGATCGACACAAAGCACAAGGAAAATTTCGAAAGGTTATTTGGCGTTAGGGTGGTAGAAAGGTTAACACATTGGACCGGTAATCCCGCGTTCGATTCCCGGTCGCATCCGCCTGGTTACGCATTTAAAATTTTCTTTGTGCTTTCATCTTTGTATCAATGGTAGGTACAATTAAAAAAAAAGTGGTGTACCCACATTCAAATGTTTAAGTTAGACATGTTTTGGATCCCATTTACTACTCACGTAGGTACCGTAGGTGTAATAGAACGTAGAATGTTTCCGTAAGCGCCCGCACAACTTCGTGTAAACTGGCAAAGCGTTTATAGAGTCTGATTCCGCCTGGTTTACCAACTAGTCACATCTAAGTCTGAAAGGGAGGTTAGGGGATATGTTACATGCCTAGTAACAACGTCATTTGTCCGAGATATCACCAGTTTTTTAGCCTTACGTAGGCCTTAACCTTTCTATTTTTATAAGCAAATTGGAAATATATTTTGGAAGCAATTAAATCTTACAAATGACTATCTAGATATCTATATGTTAATATAAATAAATAATTTATTCAACAGTAAATAATGCATAAAACAAAGTGTAAAAGTCAAATCCGCAACGCAGGCATCGTCGGAATACAAAATCTAATCAGGCTTCGTCAAACAACACACCAATAACGTGACATCCACAACAGGCTTCGTCAAAGTTGTGGATCGATAACATCTTGAATATATATAAATTAATATTTACATTACAATAAAGTGGTCGAAACTCGAAACTTTTCATACATTAGCACTAAAAGCCGTAAACTGGCAACACAGAAAGTGCACTAAATATAAACCTTGTATGTACAACGTTACTGCATTTAATATCTCGAACATGTCCCAGTATATGTGGGCTACATATAAAGTGGCACAGTTGATTCTTTGCCTGTGACAGCGCACTCGCGCGTGGCGTAAACACGCTCACAGCAAATTAAAGCCGTGACCAAGGTGTTGGGAGGAGCGACGAGTACGCGGGGTTAAGCGTACGCTCGAAGAGGAGCGTTTGGAGGGGCGGACTAGCGGGTAATAGAATGAACAGCACTCAAAACGCTGGCATCAATTGTATTAACATGAACGCGGTACGGCCCGCTCTGCTGCTGCAGGCTTGAGAATCCACTGAAGCTAACCTTCACTAAGGCAGTCTTCAGACGAAGTGAAGTGCGGGGCGGCAGATATAATATTTTTTTGCACATATCTCAGTTTGTATAAAAGACCGCGCAGAATTGTTTCATAGCGACCACGAGTGAAAACAGTGTAAAAACCGTTTCAAGTATATGTCTTTTTTTATTCGCAACGCGGTTAGGTAATCAAAGTTAATCCGACAATGCTCGTTATTTAATTAAAAGCAGCGTTATTTAATTATTTAATTAAATTATTTGTTACGGGAATATTGGTTTGATAGTATTCAGGACCAGTTTGGATAGCGTTAGATGTGAAAGCTTGCAGCACACAGACATACCCAGAAGAATGCAAGAGGTTCGTCGCATAATTCCTAAAATAAATTCATTGATTAGTATCCACTGGCACCTAACTTTATATAGTAAATTCGTTTAGAAAGATTTTAATAACAATTTATGCAAATTTTCCGCTTGTTCGATGTCACTATGCTCACACCGCGACATCTCTTGATCAGCCACGTCATTAAGAGACGCGTGACACCGACGCGGCGCGGTCAGATGTCGACACATATCGGTGTTCACTCCACAAAGGAATTAACAATTAACACGGGCTACGATACTACGAATACTGATTCGATTTGGGGAGTTTTACAACTCAGTGATCGTTTCGGTCACCGGTTTACGGCCGAGTAAAGCTTTGATCGGATACTTTAGATTTTATGTGTGCTGAAAAATCATTTATTTGAGACGTGAACTGTTGTCAGTTAGTATGTTACAATCATGTTCTTACTGTACCTGCTTTTTAACCTCTTTATCCACCTTATTATGGCTGTATTTGTCTCTCTCTATCTCTTTAGTCTTAAGGATCTTTCTACTCAGTCCTAATTTCCTTCTGCTTTCTTTTCAGTTTGTCTAGCTTATATCCCACTCTCCTTCAGCACCATATGGAACGGGTAGCAAACTTATCTGGTAATGATTATGCTTCCAGAAATAAAATTATATCTTAACATGGTATCAGGCAGATACAAACCACTATTCCAGCAGTCTTGTTGTAATGGTTATATTACGTTTGTTGAAATTCTCTGTGGATTGAAATCTGCCCGTGCCATTTTTAGCGCTGAAACTTTAACGTTCGCATGATTGATGTTCGCCTTATATTGTACCGTTTTTAATTATTTGTTACGGTAGATTATAAGAGCATGTGATCCAGTAGCATCTTTGTTTGAGTGGAGGGATACAAGGTCCTCATTGACAACTGGCTATGTGATATCTTTAGCCGGACGCTTACATTTGTCCATGGTGCACCAACGCTGCCATTTGTCCCTGTGCTCGTCCCTCACATGTGTCACAGGATACGCGTTAATTATTCTTGGCACTGGCAAACAAAGTGAAGTGTCGCCTAACTGCCGTTTTACACGCAAGCCTAAAGCCTGCCATTCAAGCAAACATCGATACATTTTGTATTCATTTTGGCGCCGAATAATTACACCTTCTGCCTCAGGAGCAAATTACTTTCTTTTATATTTGGATGCTTGGAATCTGATCTGACGGGCACATACTTGCACTTATAGGGAGGTTTCTGGAGTGCTATAATATGTGGTTCTTCATGAAGCCAGTAAACAATGCAAAAAACTCCCAGCTTCCCATCAGGTAGTTCGTCTGACAAAAAATAAATTAAGGGGCTACAAAATACATGGATCAAAGCATTCTGTAACATCTACATTATGTTATGAACATGAACTATGTTAGACGTTCAATACGCTCACTTATTCTCTTTGAATGACAAGGGGCTATCTCATCGAGCTAACTGCTTGCAGTTGACTTAGGTCCACACACACTAACATTTGGCTTGAGTGATGCTTCACAAACGTTCCAGACGTTACCAACAGTGAATATAAATAGGTAAAGTATCTCTCAGTATACAATATACATAGTAAAGATAATTTAGTGAAGGAGTAGGTATCTTAACTTTTCAAGCCCTGCTGTATAAGCTAGGTTAGAAATTGGTCTGTGGTTGATCTTGCCAGTCGTAAATAATAATACCTAAAAGGGGATTTCCCATTTTGGTAACAGATAGAGCTTTTAGTGGATAAAAATACCACATAACTCATTTTTCCCGATTACTATTGGCAACCTGACATGTTTCGCAGGTCTCCGCGAAAAGTCTTTACAAGGCATTCTATGCATATTTTGGTACTACGCTTGTTTTTAAGCAATTGGCTTCGGTCAAAACCCCGCGAGATTCTTGGAAGGCGTGTGTAATTTTTAGACTACTATGGATTTCCTTTTGCTCTTTAGCTCAGCCCACTTACTTAATGTTAATTGGCTAAGAGAAGTGCCAGAGGCAGATTTAAATGTTCTAGCCATTCGAATCCCACACTTAGGCTTTATTTGCAATTTGTATCCAAGGCCTGTTACTAGATTGACGCACGCTTTTCTAGTCAATCATTCAGGCCCCAAGCCCTCATTACAAGTCGTATGTGAGCAAGAGATCTCGGCAAATGTGACCTTCTATGAGCACAGCCAAACAGGTCTGCCACAGCCTAATCTCGGGTGTTTGCCTTGTCACTTTGGTTATTGTCTCACGATTGTCACCGCAATGCGTGCCGTCTCTGTGAGACCATTTGTCATTGTAATTCACTCGAATATCCTCCTGACTTCTCTGATTCGTTTTTTTTTATTGCATATGTTTTAAGAGGGGACATCGAAAATAAAGTATTTGACTTAAGCATAACGAGTGGGGAGTTGAAAGTTTAACAAATGTATAGACATCGGACTTCTGACTGAACGATAGGAATTAGAGAGCTATATGGAGCCGATGTTAATTACAATTTATGCTCATAAGAGTAAGAGTAAGAGCTCTCTAAAGTCCTACAGTGCTGTCAGAAGTTCGGTGCCTCCATATGTTAAATGTGTTACATGGTATCTGTCTTTTTCAAATGTAGGGGGTGGACCATTTAAATAAGAGTTTTTATGGGTTAAGCGGCTCCTTCGAAAAATGCCAATCTTAGTAGTAGTAAATCAGACCCATTAGTTTTATTAAATTGATAGATTAAATAGAATCTTTTTTATCGATTCTATTTTTAATGTGGAAATACCACACAAAAAGCGCACATCCTTGGGTATGGTTAATGCGCATAAGCATTTTAAACATATAGGACGCAGAGGACGCTCTAGTAGCGTAGAATTATAGAATGAAAGATTTGGTGTGATTGACGTAACGATCTAATAGCTCAGTTGGGAGCACTAAGCCCGAAACGTAGCGTCGCAGGTTCAAGCCCTGCTTAGATTGTAGTAGATTACATTTTTCGTTCATAGTTTACCTTTTTGTCAATATTTATAGCAATTTCGTTTTTTTTATGATTATTGGCCGTTAATCGTGAATGTTGGCCTTAGTCACATTTGCCGTTAATTGGCCTGGCAGTTAACCACTTTAAGACGCTAATTGTCCTTCCACAGTATTTCAAATTATGACATTAACGCAAACGCACCTGACGTACTAGCCACGTTATGAGTATTTCATGGTAATCAGGAAGAAAATCGATGTAATTTTTTAAGTGTTCCCGTTTTGGTTGGTGAAATTGAGGTGGACCTTTTCCAATTTTCTTTATTATCAAAATTTTCTCTAGAACTGCTTAATCAACTATAAATAATTTAACTATCAATCTGTAATAACAATAAATATACGATGGATTAAATAGGATGCCAATTATTTAAATGTCCTCAACCCAAATCCATATTTAAATTTGACAACGAATAGTCGCAATCCTATGTATACCCATTTTATATTTCACTTGACGAATAATTTAACACTAAGCCGACACTAGGCATCAAATCATACGTGCACCGAACACCCCAGGGTATGCTTGTTATAAAATATATACTCAATTATAGATGGTCAACACATCTCTAGTCTATTTAACCTATAAACACGGCTACTTAACCAAGCCTAACCCCATAACTACCGTCCTAAATTGACAGCCCTATAAACATAAAACGTGAGCTAACGTCGGCCATAGCAATCAATACCGGCCATTAAGGCCGGCTTCATGGCTTATTAGGAGTGCAAGGTAGCTGAAGGAGGTAAACAGCGTTATCGTGCGTCAATGATGGACGTTATGTCACGTCTGACAAGGCGGGGCCACAGAGTAGAGGAGTTAGACCAAACTTTGTGCAATTGTCAGATTAGATTGTTTCGTGACATGTTGAACTTACGTCTCAGACGAGGCCACAGACTTACAGCATTTTAGTGATATCTCTTCCCCTACCCGGCCTAGCTGCGACTTCACTTGTCGTGCGGCACAGCATTATCTAATTTTCTCATAACTCATTGAAATTAAAGAGAAATACAAAGAACCTCGTGTCACAGAAATGCAGGTTGTAAAGAAATTAACATCGTTGTTACAAAGGATACGGAACATCCATTCTACACAATTACTCTTTGAGCAGTTTCGTTGGCTTTCATGTTCACTAATGACAAAGACGATAATGTACGCTGTCTCCGGCCGGACTTGGGATTATTGCTTTTGCTACAAAGCCGCTTGCTTGTTTGCTAATGCGTAGCGCTACGTAGACTACTACGAGTGCTACGTCGTAGCATTAAATGTTGAATCGTAAATGAACTCGTAGAATACAGTGCTAAGTAACAAGATGCGATGAAAAAGTAAAATAAAATAAGAACAACGAAACAAATAGATTCTACCGAATATTAGTTCAGTCTACATTGAATTCGATCTTTATTTACCAACCGAATTATCGGGCAATCCTAAAAAAACCGGTCAACCTCACACAAATCGACCTAGTCCCATAGTAACGCTTGTGTTATGGGCACTAGACGTTGATAAACATACATACTTTAATACAAATAACATCCATGACCCAGGCACAAATATACGAGTTCATCACACAAATATTTGCCCTTGCCGGGATTCGAACCCAGGACCGTCAGCTCAGTAGGTAGCTGCTTTACCACTTCGCCAATCGCGTCGTCATTTGATATCAAAGGTGTTTTTTTTTTATAACGAACATTAATTCGAACATTAACCCGGTGCATACACCAATAGCTAACAAGTGCAGGCTTTTTCTCGAATTCCCGTTGACGCCTCCCCTGGGGGCTCGGCCATTAAAGAGAGTGCGTCGAAGGCACTCGGAATATGAATAAACGCGCCTCGGATGGGTGGCCATGCATTAATCATTCTACGGAGCGCTCAAAGTCACGATTTATGAGGTGCCATCATTTTTTGAGGTAGGACTTTTTAAGATCGAAGTGTCATGAATTGCAAGTGACGTGTACTTCTATTTATTGCACGTTTATGTGTCAATGTTTCAGTGTTTAGTTTAATCGATGGTTACGGTAAAATAAGGAACAAATATTGAGAGAGAAGTTTTACATCATCAGGAGGTTAAGATACCACATTAATGCAACGTAAATTGTGGGTTTGAACGCAATTTTATTGAGACTAATATCGATCACCACAGCGTTATCTAGATCGATACTCGATTAAAAGCCGCAATTTAAAGAGAACGAAATCTCTATCTTGCTACGTTGGGGCCGTGAATCTTGTACCGTGTACTGAAGGAAATTGCACGCTAAAAGTTTGCAGATTTATTACTCCTTTGTAACGCTATCGCTAGAGCTATCGTTTGGCATCAGCTGATAGCTTTATATCGTGATGGTTAACATCCTGAACTGGGATTTATGTACAACTACATTTTACTCCCGGTACCGCCCGCGTTAGTTGTTACATCCGCGTGTATATCGTTTATGAGGTAGCTACATTTCTATAAGTTTTATGCGAAGTGTGGTCAGTGTCAGTAGTTGTAATCGTTTAACTTTGATATCGTTTATGAGATAGCTACATTTTTGAGATAAGTTTTACGCGAAGTGTGGTCTTTCTCAGTACTTGAAATTGTTCGATGAAAAGGGGTTACAATACAATACAATACAATACAATACAATACAATACAAGTACTCTTTATTGCACACCTCATAAAACATACAGGGGAAATACAATGCATGAAATTACAATTACATGCTTACATGGAACACCGGCTATTGAGAATAATCAGTTTTGTCTGTTCCGATAGATCGTACGCCACTATAAGATAGATTAGATCCTAGATTTCAATCAGAAATTTAAGTATCCATTTTCCAAGTTTAGTTCTTTATTTTGATACACTTTTGTGATTGTTCAATATTCATTGACCTTCTACGGGGCTTATTTAACAACAATGTAACACGTATGAATAAGAAGCAGTTAAAGTTTAATTTCAAAACCATCAAATTTAAACCGATTTTATTCAAATAAGATATCCAAACGTCCTCCGCCATAAGTCAGGCGTACCACGAATTATCTCGTGGTCCCAACATTGCCAGAACCGCATGTTCACTTACGTTCTTAAAAGCTGATTAATATTAGTAGTACTGCTTCGTTATATTATAATGAAAATCAAGTAGTAGGTATGATCAAAAACTGACTTACCTACTGTATTTAATATAAAATGACATAAATTGAAAATAAGTGCAATACATGTATTGCTTTAATCATTCTGCAAAAGAATAAAGTATAGTGGAATCAGTATACCCACACTTTGCCGGTTTATCGAGAATGTGTTTGGTTCTTAGAATATGAGTTTTAGTTTTTAGTAATAGTTTTAGATGGTAGTAGCCCCGAGCTTGAGGTGAAAGAGTGTTTAATCAGAAATGACCTGTTAATATTTAAGTAATATGATAGGATTGCATCTTTCTCCTGCTCTGGCACTTCTGGCTTGGCCGTGTGTGCTTTAAGCTTTTGTTTTTGTGTACATGTTAGACTTATTTAGGCTTGATGGGATATGATGAAACTAGTCTCATATGCGGGACGTCCAGTCCGTTAAATCGCTAGCTTACATATTCTAACACCGGAGACCTGATTAAGCTTAAGTGAACTCTAGCACATTATTACCGGGATCGTCGTGTGACTCCTCTGGTGTTGGAGGTGTCTGGGCGACCGTAATCGCTATCCATCAGACGATCCGTTTGCTCCTTTGCCCTCTATGACATAAAAAAAAAAACAAAGCGATAAATTGGCGTCCATGGGCATCAATGATCGTAACTTTATGAATGTAGCAAACTTCATCAAGTGTGCGCGTCTATTTGTATGTATACGCTAGATTCTCAAACGTGCGTTAGTTATTCAAGCGAAGGGGTTGTGCCTCCTGGCGCCGTGGGCCTCAGCGGCCGGGTTTGAGTGAATCCAGCCCATATTTCAGGGAACACGCCGCAATTTACATAATTAACTAACTTGTGCGACTTTCGCCTCGCCTAGTTGTGTGTATCGGAGTTAGGAGTTAAGCGCTCTCTGAATTTTGGGGCGTTTTTGCGGTTAAGTCTACAGTGTTACCGTTTTAGTAAACTAAGTACACACGAAAACTTTCTTTTACATCTTTGTTTTATTCATGAATGTCAAAAACTAGTCTGGGTTAGTTTTAGCTCAATAAAAGACTACCACAGTATTTGAATTGTAAATACAGATAGAGTACCCAAATGTTGACATAAAGCTAGTTTTGCTCATAAATAGTGTACGATTCAATACTCGTAATAAAGTGAAGAAAAACCGGCCAAGTGCAAGTCGGACTCGCGCATAGAGGGTTCCGAACAAACATTTCCCATCTTAACTGGCCGGGAAAAGTTAAGTTTGCACCTGGTATGTATAGCGTCAGATACAAATGAGGTGCAAAGTTAACGCAACCGATCACGTTTGTTGTATGGAAGCCCCACTTAAATATTTGTTATATTCTGTTTTTAGTACCTATTTATTGTTATAGCGGCAACAGAAATACATCATCTGTGAAAATTTCAACTGTCTAGCTATCAAGGTTTATGAGATACAACGTGGTGACAGACCGACAAACAGACAGACAGACGGACGGACAGCGGAGTTTTAGTAATAGGGTCTTGTTTTTTTCCCTTTGGGTACGGAACCCTTAAAAGGAACCTTCCTTATAGGGATTAGTTCATAATTCAGTAACATTTTATTTATATTAGATGATAAATAGTCCTATTGATTGCGATTAGCTGATCAAAAGTTTAGTGTTTTGGCCTAGAAACACAGCCCTCAACATTACCGATTGTCCTGCCTCCGATTTCCAGTTTGCTTCAAATTTGTCCGACGCATTTGCTGTTGAAAAAAAAAAATACTTCCCTGAAAGTTGTACCTACGTTTAAAAACCCCAAAAGGAGCAACCAAAATACACGAGTTCTCCGCTTAACCCTTTGATTAACAGCACAACAACATAAAGTTACGATTAGATAACCCCGTCCCGCTCTAATCTGACGGTGGGAGGGAGATAGCGGTATCTTAATGCACGATTTCGTACGTAGTTGTCAAGAGCCGAGGACTGCGAAGTTTTGGAGCTGCCCGGTTCTGAAATAACAGTTCTCTGGTTGATAACAGTATGATAAAACGCTCAAAATAAATACTAATTCCTTTGTGAGTTTTTCTACCTTGCTTTTAAAGGGTTCTGTACCCAAAGGGTATAAAACGGGGCCCTATTACAAAGACTTCGCTGTCCGTCTGTCTGTCACCAGGCTGTATCTGATGAACCGTGATAGTTTGACAGATGAAATTTTCATAGATGATGTATTTCTGTTGCCGCTATAAATAATAACAAACACTAAAAACAGAATAAAATAAATATTTAACGGAATTCCCATACACCGCATTTGTATCCGGCGCAATACATACCAGGTGCAAACTTAACCCGACCAGTTAAGATGGGATAAGTATGTGTACGGAACCCCGGTGCGCGAGTCAGATTCACACTTTATTTGTTATCCCGATGAGATCAAAGTATTTCAGTTGAGAGCGGCGTAGACAGACTTGGTCGGAACCAACAGGTTGAATAATTGTAATTCGTGTTGGCCCAGAGAGCCGTTGGATACCTTATCGAAGCAGACAATTTCACGCTTTCGTATATGTAAATTATTTTCAGTCGAAAAATATGTCGTTAAAGTGGAAAAACAGGAGCGAGGAGTGCCTACGTATATATTGAAATTTGCCATAAGTTCGTTAAAATAGCAAACTGTTAATGAAACTCAATGCAGTTTGGGTAACAACCAGCGATATCTGTCCTTTGTTTTATTATGTAACGGTCGAAGTCCTTTATTTTATTATGTAACGGTCTAATACTACACAACTTACTAACATTGGGATTAGGCTGGGCCTTGTCGAATTCGGGCCGTGACCTATCCTACCGCACTGTGTACTTTATTTACTATTTCTGTATCCTTTACCATGAGTTATCGTGACCGTACTCGCTAGCGACAGCGTCAGCGATTTATATGGAGAATATCATAGCGGTTACTTTGTAAAAGTACAACTCTCCTTACAAATCGTGTATGCAGTCGCTAATGTTGACGGTCACTGTAAACTCATGGTATGGGGCATTCATTGCACATTTTCATCTGTTTTCGGGTCCTGTATAAAAATTCGGCCTACTCGACTCGGCTCGGTGCTCACTTCACTTCGTTTCGTTCACTATGAACTGCTCGCGGTACCGATTGAGTTAATCGGAGTTAATAACTCCTTGGATTCGATAAGTCGATAAGGGATTCGGATCCCCTCGCGGATTCGAATCATTTAAATCTTCAACTAAGGATTTACCCATCTCTATGGATAGTACAAAGCCCCTTACGGTTACTTTGTAGAACTACATATCATGGCATTAAACTCATGGTATAGGGTACTGGCCTACTGTAGCCAAAACTGTGTGCTATATTTACAATTCCGTCCCGATGCCAGCGAAATACTGCTTGTCGGGCGCCGACAAAAACTCTTTCCGTCCCGACCATTCCTAATTTACCTTCCACAGACACTAACAGCGCAAGTTCGTAAACTTAACCCAGATAGCAAAACACACGGATAGTTCCCGCATAATTTTGAATTTGATAATTTTAGTGTTAAAGTTTAGCGGAGTTATTGGTACGTGATTATGGTTTTAGTTTTATAAGGGATTTGTGTTTAGAACGTTTTTATTACAGTTGTGGGAGTTTTAGTGAGGTTCGAGTTAAGTTTAAGTTGTACTAATATACTTTTGATCGTATACAATACATGAGAAGTGTGTTTTCAAAAGGGCTTATTTATGTATGAGTTTCATAGAGAAAAAAGCCTTTTTGAAAAGACACTCCCCACATGTAGTAGTAGAAAAGTATAGACACAGTCGCCATCAGATCTATCGCAGCATATAAGGCGTTTTCAAATATCTGAACACGACTCTTATTGACTGGGCGTTACAGTACATGTTCAGATATTTATGAACGCCTTAAATGCTGCGATATATCTGATGGCGATTGTATTTACTGTAAGTAAGTAGCGGTTACTTCTATAAAAAAAATATGTTTTTAAAGTAAGTTTCATTTGAGCTACTTCTTATTCTTTGATAATATCTAGTCTAGATGATGTCTTTGGAAGGTATGCCATGGGGTATTCTCAACCAGTCAATGTACGGACGGATATCGATTTGAAAAAAACTACGTTGAGTGTTATAAAAAAATCAGTATGTTTTGGAAGGTGTACGATTTAAACGAGTAGCAATAAAAGAGAGTAAGGCCATTTAAATTTGGACATTTTTCCTCCAATTAATGTTACAAAGCATCCGGTACAAAGGATCAGAAATACATTTGACATTTAAATAAAAAACATGTTTCTGTTGAATTTTGTTTGGGAATTCCGTAGTCTTCGGCATTTATTTATTCCGGGAAAGTGTAATATTTGGCGTTCTTAAAAAAGTAAGTACTTAAACATTTTTTGTCTTTTCAAATTATTTAACTAATTAATTTCAAATTTATAAATTTATGAAACATCTCTTTTTTTTTAAGTTTGGGTACCTACGTAACACAATTTTTATATTAATGGTTTAAAATCTTTTTCAGGCTCATCGTACTCTCAATCGTTTGTACATTTGAACATTTCGAACCTGAAATGTACATTGATATGCAGTTTTCAAAAAACAAGTTCATGTACAGTAAAAAACGCTCTATCATTAACTAATTTGTTGACATATTACAATGTGGTATCAACGCTAAAACAGGACAAATAATTCAGACCAATACAATGCATTTGTATTTTTAAACAATGTTTATAACTGCACAAACTATTGTAATTGATTTTTTAGGGTTCCGTACCCAAAGGGTAAGAACGGGACTCTATTACTGAGACTTCGCTGTCCGTTCGACTGTCACCAGGCTGTATCTCAAGAACGGTGATAGCTAGACAGTTGAAATTTTCACAGATGATGTATTTCTATTGCCGCTATAACAACAAATACTAAAATAAATATTTAAGGGGGGCTCCCATACAACAAACTTGTTATAGATTATGGTACGGAACCCTTCATGCGCGCGAGTCGGACTCGCACTTGCCCAATCGCCCTGTCCAGCAGGACAGGGCGATTGCGCAGTGAACCGATCGGCTCTCCTGATGATGAAACGCGAACCGATATAACTATAACTATATAATCATTTGCCAGATGACATTAAAATAGAAAATAAAATTGTGTTTCGACGTAAATTGTCTAAATGGCTTCAAGATAATTGTTTTTATAGCATTAAGGAATATTTGAAATAATTGAACTAAATAATATGTATTATTTATATTCTAGATTTGTAAGATCCTGATGTTTTTGCTTTATATTATATTTTAATAATGTTAAATAATTTGCACACCTGCATGCAGGTTGAATTCGCATGTACATTTATTGTAGCCTTAAGATCTTGTAACCGTATTCTTGCAAATAAATATAATTTGAAAATATAATTTGAACCGATTCGAAACATTTCGAGCGATTTTCGACTTCTACGACGTAAGTAAAGCCGTTTCGTATGTATTTTAATATGTAATGGATGTTAAATTATTTTCAAAATTGCCACTTGGCCAGTTTTTTAAGTTGCAAAAGCAATAAAAACGCTACTTTGTCAACTTTACCCTCAGAGATTACAATTAATATTTAAGTGGAGGATGCCTCAAAATTGAAGGGAAGCAACATTCTCTGCGTTAGTAAAGAAAGTCATGAATGTAATTGAAATTTCTATGAAGTTACGACCTTCTGGCTTTGCGCGGCTGTATTATATTAAAATGTTAGGTTTTAATCACAACTTTTCGCCTCTGGGTACCGTCCGTCTTAGATGTTCCGCATACATTATAACTAAGTTACGATGAGCTATAAAAGTAATCAAACAAGACGGTAATTAAAAACCATTAATTCATTCAGCTGATTATTATTATTATTTATTCCAGCTAACAAGGATCCATATAATATGTTAGTAAACTTAACTTAGGTGTGTTTGATAATAAGTTGTCAATAAAACAAAAATTTCAAACAATTGCCATTTTAAAGTTAAAACAAATTAAAAATTATAAATATTATAATTATCATAGAAATGGTTACATTGCAAAAATAAGTATAGTTTTTAGGATTCCGTACTTTAAAAGTGAAAATTATAAGCAGGGCTAGCCTCAGCTACTCATAACTATCAGTCAGGCTCTCTCATATAAGGTATCGCCTTCAGTAGGGGAGACCGAGGAGTTTTGAAACAGAGGTGACTTGAAGCGACGTCAATTTCTCTGTATCTAAATCCGTTAGCGAGTCGGCAACAACGCTGTTTAAACACCCATTGCTCCTCAGTCTGCGTCCTTGCTCCGCTCCGAGAAATTGTTGCAGTATTTTCAGTAACATTTGTTTCGACTGACATCTTGTGGTTGACTGTTAGAGTGCCTCGTGGCATTACGTCCGCCATTTGTAGTATTTATAATGTGCAATAAAATTTAAATAAATAAAACATTTTCTTAAATGGCTAATCTCTCGTCCATTGACTGATATACATATATAGTACTAGCTGTTGCCCGCGACTTCGTCCGCGTGGAACCTTTATCTTGAAAATTTTACATCTTTATTATTTTCAGATCTAAGTTATGTTGAAATTGCTAAACGTGCTTTTTTTTTAAATTGTATACGAAATAGTAACGAACCCTTCTTACGCGAGTTCGATTCGCTCTTGGCCTTTTGATGAGTCAGTCAGTCAGGACACTTGCATTTATATATATAGATTAGCGGATTTCCCCATACAAACTTTGCACCCCTTTTTGTGCAAATCCCTCCCTTAGGGGTGAAATTTACTAAAACGCTGAAAGTACTTTTTTGTTTTTGAATAAGTTATCTTTCTACAAAGTTTCAAGTCTAGCTCAAAAAAAAAAGTTTGCCCCATACAAACTTTGCACCCCTTTTTAACACCCTCAGGGATTGAATTTTTCAAAATCGCTTCTTATCTCTAGCCCACGTTATAAAAGTAACCTACTGTGCAAAAATCAACTCTCTAACATTAGTAGTTTAGGCTGTGCGTTGATGAGTCAGTTAGGACTTCTTCTTTTATATATATATATAGATAGATTGATTAGTGGATTTCCCCATACAAACTTTGCACCCCTTTTTAACCCCCTTAGAGGTGAAATTTTCCAAAACGCTGAAATTACTTTTTTTGTATTTGATTACGTAAGCTTTCTACAAAGTTTCAAGTCTCTAGTTCAAAAAAAAAGTTTCCCCCATACAAACTTTGCACCCCTATTTAACCCCCTTAGAGATAGATTTTTTCAAAATCGCTTCATATCTCTAGCCCACGTTATAAAAGTAACCTACTGTGCAAAAATCAACTCTCTAACATTAGTAGTTTCGGCTGTGCGTTGATGAGTCAGTCAGGACTTCTTCTTTTATATATATAGACTAGCTGTTGCCCGCGACTTCGTCCGCGTGGAACCTTTATCTTGAAAATTTTACATCTTTATTATTTTCAGATCTAAGTAATGTTGAAATTGCTAAACGTGCTTTTTTTGCATTTTTTTACGAAATAGTAACGAAACCTTCGTATGCGAGTGCGACTCGCTCTTGGCCTTTTTTTACTTTTTTTTCGGCTAATTTGCTATAATTACGGGGTATCATTATAAAATCAGTTACATCTACGAACGAATAGCTTTACTAAATTCGATGAGTTTAAGAACGATGTTTATAAATTCTTTGATTGGAATAATAATGCCGTTACACAAAGTTTCAAGATAAGCCCGCACCCAATAAAATGTTTGATCTACATAAAAATTTTCAACCCTGAAATTACTTTTCTTGTATTCTAATGAAATGCCTTTATACAAAGTTTGAAATCCCGCAATAAAAAAGAATATTGATATTCATACAAATTTTCAACCCCTTTTTCACCACCTTCGGGGCTGAATTTCCAAAAACGCTGGAAATTACTTTTCTTGTATTTTTATAATATGCTTTTATATAAAGTTTCAAGACTTCAAATTAAAAAAAAATTTGATCGTCATTTAGGGGATTCTTTTAGGGGATGAATTTTCAAAAACGTTGAAATCAGTTTTCTTTTATTTTATTCTTATATATTTTTACGAAGTTTCAAGTTCCTAGCTTAAAATTTAGTTTGAACCTCAAGACAAACTTTCATCCCCCTTTTAACCCCCTTAGAGGTTGAATTATTAATAACGATCAATTAATATTATTTTTTTATTCTTATATATGCCTTTATAAGAAGTTTCAAAGAATTTGTAATGGATTTAAAATTTCAACCCCTTTTTAACCCTTTTCGGGGATGCATTTTTGAAAACGCTGAAATTACTTTTCTCGTATTTTAATAGTATGCCTTTATACAAAGATTCAAGTCCCGCACTAAAAAAAAACATTTGATCTCCATACAAACTTTCAACCCCTATTTTACCACCTTAGCGGATGAATTTTCAAAAACGCTGAAATTAGTTTTCTTCTATTCTATTTTAATACATTTTTACGAAGTTTCAAGTTCCTAACATAAAAAAAAACTTGTACCCCATACAACCTTTCATCCCCTTTTTAATCCCCTTAGGGGTTGAATTTTTCAAAATCGCTTCTTATCTCTTGTACACTTTATAAATGCAACCTACTGTGCAAATTTCAACTCTCTAGCATTTGTAGTTTCGGCTCTGCGTTGATGAGTCAGTCAGGACTTCTTCTTTTATATATATAGATTATTATGAATAATGTAATGTTTTATGTGTATAGAGTACCTGCTATTAAATAAATACAAAGAGAAGAGAGGTATTAAAGAGAGATTCTCCAAAAGATGTTAAAATCGAGGTCTACAGCTCAGAGCTAGTTTTTAATTTAGTTATATATAGTATAATAGTTATCTTTAATTAATGTACGTATGTATGTACTAGTTTGTGAAAGTTACTATGTATTTACTCTTCTCTCAATTTCGTCGAGCAACCAATCACTGTAACAAAAGACCCTGGATGTAAACAGTAAGGCGTAATTAATTAACCTTTTTGCAACAACATTAAAGTATGGACTTATGATTGGCAATGCAAACGCCATTTTTAACCCTCCACGAAAAAAAGAGATCCGATTTTGTTTGAAGGATGGCTTAATCGAGATTTTTTTTAGGTTATGGCTAATAAGATTCTTTATCAATTGTTGTCATTATTAAACAACAAAATGGATGTTTAATAGGAATATAATATCAACAACAATCATGGACCTAATGTGGCAGACAAATGGTACATTGTATTAATTATTGGCACTAGTTTTAGTGTGATAAAAAGCTGTGACCCATAAAATGTGAGTGAATTAGAATATTTATTTGTCAAAAGAATAAATGCTCTTGGCTATGATTAGATTCTCAACTGTCTTTTTATAAGTCAGAAGTACAAATTAATCATACATTATTTTTCTTATAAATTATACTTTTAAATTAAATTGTTTACTAACCAATTTAACCAGTGTACCTACTAACAAAAATATGGATTGAAATTTTTAATCAGAAATAAATATTATTCATAAATTTTCTAGTAGTCAATTAATATGAATTATAAATTTTATGAAACATGTAATGTCTCATTACACTAAATCACTGACGTGAAAGCTTTTCAAACAAACACTGCAAAGATCGACACACAAAGCATATATTATGATTGCATTGACATAATATCATCTAATGTACACGGTTTTGGTTTTGGCAATAAATGAATCTTTATCTTTATCTTTAAAGCTTTTCTTTTCGCTTTGATCTTTGTATCAATGGTTTAACATGAATTCTTCACACAGTATAGTTATTTATTTACACAAATAATTCTCGGCCTTAACTAAAGTTTCCTCGGATTATGACTTCCAAAATGGCCGTTCATAAGTTTCGTCGATCCAATCCTTGTGGGACTCGGACATCCGATGCCCTTAATTAATTTTTGACACCGATCGCTTCCTCAATTCCCTCATAATTTGCCTCACAATCGATTTGAGTTGAGCCCTCTGATCGCCCAAATGAGTTTACGCGTGACAGCAATGGGCTTAATTCATTTTGGAATTAATTTAATTTTAAAGCGTTATCTGTGCTGGACATCGTTATCCCACCAAAAACATTTCATGTAAAAATGGCGGCCAAGACGCATATGGTCTGGCTGTAAAAAAGTTATCAGATCCCTCGGAAAGCCAAGCCCCTAAGCCCTGAGTTTACTAATCCTACACCTTGGCTTCAAAGGTATGGCTTGGCCGTTTCATAAAGTAACGTAAATAAGTCCAACGGACCGTCTGGCCCATACGATATCAAGAAGTTAAGTTTATATCTCCATGATAATATATATAAACTTAATTCCTTACCATTTAGACCGGCCAGTCCATTAGACTTATTTACGGTATTTTATGAAACGGCCAAGCCATACCTTTGAAGCCAAGGTGTAGGATTAGTAAACTCAGGGCTTAGGGGCTTGGCTTTCCGAGGGATCTGATAACTTTTTTACAGCCACACCATATGCGTCTTGGCCGCCATTTTTACATGAAATGTTTATGGTGGGATCTCATTTATTTTTGTAAGGTGCCCTATTCTTTTTCATTTATTTGGGCCATAGCGTCTGTAAGTAAGTAGTAATAATAGCAAAAGCGTTATGAGCATGTGAGTCTTGGCCGCTAATTTTACATGAAATGCTTTTTTGGTGGGATCTCATTTCTTTTTGTAAAGTAGTTTTTAATTTTTAGGTTTATTTTTTTATTTTTTTGTGCCGTAGTGTTTCTAAGTAAGTAGTTATAATTGTGTATTTAAGAAATACTTACGTTTAGCCCCCATTATGGAAAACCCATACAAACTTTCATCCCCTTATTTAAAGGGTGGGGGGTGATTTTCTAAAAATCCTAGAATATATATTTTATTATTTATAACAAGGAGTCCCTATATCAATTTTCAGACCTCTAGTATCAAACTTTGCAGAAGTCTCATACAAACATCCATCCCTTAGTTTAAGGGGTTGGGGGGTAAAAGTTCCAAGTTTCAGAATTATTCTATTGTTTGTGTACTAAACCTAGCTTACATACCAAATTTCAGCTTTCTAGGTCATCGGGAAGTACCCCAGAGGTTTTGATACGTCAGTGAGTGAGTGGCAAAATCGGCGTATTTTAGGTACCAATAAAACCTAAAGTATAGAAGCTGGATCAATTAAATTAAGTACATTTTATATGTTCCCTAACTGCATCTTAACCTGTGAATTTTGGCGCTCTGCTGTTAACTGGGACGAAGCTATGAGGGTTTGAAAATTAGACGAAACGGTTCGAGAAAAGGTAGGTAGTGCCCCGCTTCTTTTTTGCTCGTCTTGGCGGGGGCACTACCGTGCCCCCAGATGTGCGAATCATTACGCGTAAAGAAACATTATTGTGTTGAAAAAAAGAAACAAAACTGCATTTAAGTCCTATAGCGGTTAAACTTGGTTGAAATTTGTCACATAGCACTAAATATCAATATGTCGTATGCCAATGCGTACGTAGTAGGGGATACGTGAAAGTGTCAAGATTAGTTTACTACCGTGTTGAATAGAGACCGATTTGTGAACAATACATTGAAGCATCCGGTTCGAAGGACCACAGACACGCTCGCCGTTCATCGCTTATAAACTGTTGTAATGGGGGAGTGATGTATGTCCGCAATACAGATTTTGCGCTGCGGACATATTTTTTAAATTCGGCTAGTGCTATTGATTTTTCGTAACTTTACGGGAACAAAACAAGTTAACAAGTTTCGTGTTGGGAGTAGGGCCTGCAAATATTCGACCATTTTAGGTATTCGAATATTCGTTTTTTTTTCCGCAGATATTCGAATTATTCGAATACTATTCGAATAGTTGAAATTATTTTTTAAAAGTATTAAAAGTCGCTTTTTTTAAAATCCTGTGGTAAAATTAAACGAACAGCAATTCGTGAATACCTAAACATACGGTGCCGACGACAATGCAAAGCGAAATCGACGATACCCTGTGTCCAAAAGTGAAATCTTCTGTATCCGTCCTTTGACCCAGCCAGATGGCTCGAGAACGAGATCCTTTTAAGGTGTTCTAGCGAAACCCTGTAAGGACCCTGTAGAACAACCCGTACTGCTCATTGCTCTTCCATACGTTCCTGCGGTCATCGGTGCTACGTAGCTCTGGTAAAAGTGAAGGCTTTATCTACTGCCACGTATTTTCTACTACTACACTGCGATTAATTCCATACTTGTTGTTTAGGAAATATTCCCTGAGACTGTACATCTCACGGTTGTGGAGATTCTTGGCGTTTAAAGTCACGGCCTCGACTCTTACGCAGAATGAACAGTCTCATAAATGATGGCTTTAACATACCATATACCATTATGTAGTGAGTAACACCTTCCTGTCCAAAGCGCCTAGCTTAGTCTGAGTCCACAGTCCACCTCAGTAGGCCAAAGGAGTAAGTGATCAGAGGCATCTCCCAAACACACCTTGTAGCCACCCGACAAGAATTAAGTAATTTTGTCAAACGACAAAAGAAGCGCCTCTTTAAAGCCTGCTTCATGTCCCCGCAATACCAAATAGTAGTACATAGATTTAATTTCGGAAAGAGATCTAAGGTGCTATCGCCACTAATTATTTCTGTGACTTTCTGTAGCTCCACCACGTTTAAGCCTTCTGGGGCACTCAGTTTAGGGTTGTCAATGTACAGAAAATGAGCAATGATCTTGCACCCTCTTCGAAACCGGCATTCCAATCCTGAAACCTTCAGAAGAGTAGGCTCAGGGCCAGGCAGAACCACAGAGCCCTGAAATAAGTTTCTCAATCCCTATAAAATCCTGCGGACCAGGAGAAGAAGATTTATCATTCATAATATTCACATATACATACATAGTTCGAAAGTTATTTTTATGGATATATTCATTATTTACGATAGTCTTAAATTTTATACATAGGTATACATACCCTATTTTGCTGAAGTGAAAGGATTACATTTAATTTGTTACATTTTTCATTAATAAAAAATATTCGAATATTCGAATACCGCACACATTAGTATTCGAATATCAAAACGAGTCGAATATTCGTACTATTCGAATATTCGAATTGCAGGCCCTAGTTGGGAGTATACTTCTTTTGACTTATAAAACAAATGACAAAGAGTTATCGCATTAATAATCTTCTTTTATTAATAATATAATTCCTATACTTATCATTGTTATTGATATTACGACAGCTAAAATAATTGAGACGGCATAGTCACTTTGTACACACACCACGTACCGAGGTTTCGGTGCACGAATTATTTAAAAATAAAAAATTGATAAAATTCTGTTCATTACCAAAATGAACACAAGTAATTTCAGTACGGTAAATAATACACAAATCACACATAACATACAATTTTCATAAACAAAAAAAAACACCTTTTAATAGTCAGTGCACATTTTTGGTAATGGGTACCAGTCTCAGCATGTGCCAGGCTAGTAGCCCAGCGCTGATTTTTAGACTGGACCCTTTAACAGAGTTGGCGTAACACTACGCTACAAACACGAAAAGAAAATGAAATATTAAATATAGACATAATACACATATATATAAATTCGCTAGATAATTTTTTTTTTAGTGGTGTTGAATAGTGACCAGTGTAGGTGAAGTGTAGATACGGATAGTTATGTACATACCTGAGATAACTCGGGGCACCTATACGAAAGTGACGTAGCGAAATATTTTATCGACAAAAAAATATATCGATGTTACTGTCAAAATCTAAATGTTATCGACATAAATAAATATTAATTATTTCTCCACATTTTCAAATAAACATATTAAAACGTGTATTTAAATGTTTATTTTAAAATAATTTTCATAATATACGTAAATTGACATTTTGATTGAAATGACATACTCATACTTTTATTAATGACCTTAATTTAAGAGGCTCGATATCAGATATGATTTTGAACCTTTTTGTAGTCTTTTTAGAATCGAGAATGTTCAATGAGCACATAATATTAATTTAATTATATCGACATCTTTTTTATCGATCTCCTATCCCTAGAACGTGCCCCGAGTTAGCTCAGGTATGGTTATGTATTTGTGTGTGTATGTGTGTGTTGATGTGTATGAATATACCTCAATTTATATGTTAATATTTTTCACTAGGCCAACAGTACGCGTCTAATCGTGCACCGAAAACCCCGAGATATGGTAATGACTTAAGGCGTTTCTGACACGCTGGTCACCGCGATTAAAAAATGTGGTAACTATGCAAGGGCTTAAGCTTGTGTTTAGTTAACGCCTACAATAGGCGTTTTATCCAACTTTCTATTTCACTATTAATCTAAAGCATTCATACGCCATCTACAATCGGGCACTTTAGTATGAATAAACAACATACTATTACAGATCCAGGGCTTCCACAATGAAAGATGTACTTAAGTAAATTGTATAATTGTAATTACTTCATTGTATTCTATATTTTTAAATACATTTGTTATCTGCGAGCTCCGCCCGTTACAAAATTCGTCGCCATCGTCCTTCTTGCAGAATACCCGCCTGATATCGAATTATTATTTTCCTTTTTCTTTGATATACCCACAATTATATAAAGACCAAAATGCCAAATCGCTAACAGACGGCCATTCTGTTTCAGGAATGTCCCTATTCCGATAGAAGCTCGGCCATTCTTAAGAGTAGTATGGCCTCATACAAAAGCAGCTGCATTTAGGCATATTTACATGATCCGTTAATATACAATTAAACAAGTACATTATGTGTATACAAATTAGACTTTAAACAATAGTAGAATAACTCTAAAGCGAATTGTTTTTTTTTTTCAATTTAGACATTGATAACTGCAATAAAACACTACTAATCAAAACCCGATACTTATTTATTTTTTCTGGAAGAAAAGAGTTCATGTCACCGTAGACTATATATAAGTTTATCACTATTGTGTTTATGTAAGTACTCGTGTCGCCGCTGCAGATTCAACACACAATCGTCGTAATTGATTCTGTTTCTCGAAGAGCTGGTGTCACCGTAGACTTCTCGAAGCGCTTGCTCACCGTAGACTCGACACACATTCCTCGTAATTGCTTCTGTTTCTCGAAGTGCTCGGTCACCGTAGACTCGACACACATTCCTCATAATTACTTCTGTTTCTCGAAGTGCTCGGTCACCGTAGACTCGACACACATTCCTCGTAATTACTTCTGTTTCTCGAAGTGCTCGGTCACCGTGGACTCGACACACATTCCTCATAATTCCTTCTGTTTCTCGAAGTGCTCGGTCACCGTAGACCCGACACACATTCCTCGTAATTACTTCTGTTTCTCGAAGTGCTCGGTCACCGTGGACTCGACACACATTCCTCATAATTCCTTCTGTTTCTCGAAGTGCTCGGTCACCGTAGACTCGACACACATTCCTCATAATTACTTCTGTTTCTCGAAGTGCTCGGTCACCGTAGACTCGACACACATTCCTCATAATTCTGCCACCCGAGGGCATCCTCCGAGTTCGACTTGTCACCGTGTTTGCTACAGCTTGCCTCCCGAGGGCTTCCGCCTGATCCTTTTTTTCAATACTTACCGTAAAAGTGATGCCACCCGCGGGTCAGTCATCAATCGTTCTGCAACGATCATCATTATTATTTATCATTATTGTTATTTAATGCCTCATGTCGCAGCGCATGCAAGCAAATTAAGCACAGCGCTGCATGGCGCCAGGGAAAATCAAACAATTGGCCAATGCCGATGCTGACACAGCTCGCCCACTCCTTGTCCATAACAGCCACCTACACAGTGTCATATGTCACGGTGCTCCGGTTTGGGGCAAAACGGCCGACATTCAAAAATATCAGTGCTCCCAAAAAAAACCCTCTCGCTCCATATACAACTTGAATGCCCGTGATTCTTAAATATAACTTTTTTTTAATAAACAGTAAACACTAACTGTAGCGTCCCAAGGTATTTTAAAAACGTATATCCATTAACTAAAGAATCTGATATCCACACCAACACCAGAAATAAACATACGATAACATGACTTCGGACTAGATGGATACAACAACTAGACGGCCCCGAGACCCTGACTTCTGAGCTAGGTAAAAACATGTGTTACGCAAGTCAGTCCCTCAACACACTTATAATCCAGTCACTAATAAAACCGATACCTATTAGACAGTTTTGCGTTCCTGCGTTCGTAATGTAAAGTAGTCGTCGACAGGCCAATATATTGATTTATTATAATTATCCTGCACACGATGATCCATTACATCTCTCTAAAACTATTTAGAGTCCTCATTTGAAAGGCACATCATACCCTATGTAATAGCCTTGAGTACTATCTGACACATACTCGCAATGCAGGGCCGGAACCAAAATCCAAATGACTTAGTCTTAATGCATGGTACATTGTACGCAACCAATTTCAGGGGCACAGTTACACAACCTGTTTTTCTTTGCGCTTACTTTCTATAGCAAAATATCATAATCAGCATTTTATAATCTTGAAGGACTCGCATGTGGGCTTAACCTTTATCAAGGGACTATTTAGATTAAGCACGAACTTCACATTATTATTGCAATAGCATAGTTCGTTGATCGTTGTCAGTTATAAGTCAAACCATTTACATTCCATAGTACACATAATTATCACCACAACTACAGCCACAAGTGTGGGTCTGGCCCAGAGATAGTGGCGCCACAAACAGCCTTCATGCGGCAACAATGTGCATACGTCACCTGTTTGCACTATTAAACGTCAACAGCGATTTATGATTCACCAAGTTAAAACATTGCTTACACTTATAAAATAAATACTGAATCCTATTGGACAAAAAAAACCTGACTATCATTACCGCGCATAGTTCCGGCTTTATGAAATTTACGGAATATTCAGTCCTATTTCCTCCCCGTTTACATCAACGACTCTCAACGTCAGTTACCAAAAATTCGCCATTACCAGCCAGATAAATCATCACTACAAAAAATCCGCAATATGGCAAGGGTTGTAAAATCCTCTGTTGGACTATATTATATGTATTACCTCTGATATAATTACATAATAATTCAGTATTCACATTTATACAGAGTTAATGATCCTGATGTAGAAATTCATCTACTGAGCAAATCACATCATCTATTAAGTATATTTGAAAATAAACAAGATATTTTAAAATTAATATATTTTCCGACACCTCAATTATACCTTACAGTTATATTGGAGCCCATTTGCGTCTCTGTATAGTTTACAAAAGAAAACTGGCTGTTGAGCCTCCTTCGGTTTTCTTCTCAGCCGTGGTCTCCTCTTTGAAAAAAAACCCCTCGGAATCGGAATTCATCGAGACATTAGACTCGTTAAAATGCTCCTCTGAGGCCTATCCAGAGTATAAAGCCAATCACATCATAACTATGGTAAAGTGAAGCCTTCACGCTGCATTCCTTCACCCATCCCGTTCAATATATTATACGCCGAACACATTGCAAGGACATGTGACGGCTGGGACGACGGCATGAGGTCTCAAGCCTACGACACGCCGACGATACCACTCTCACAGTGAGACAGAAATGCTCAAAAAGGATCGGAACAGCCAAAGGCGCAATAACGCAGCCCAATAATATATGGACGGACAGGAACATCTACACCAACACCAAGATCACCCCGATCCGAATTCTGGCGTCCTCCATATTTTCACACGGCTCACAGACATGGACTATATTGAAGAAAGCCGACCGACAGTTATTTATTTATACAAAACATTTACATGACATTACAGTAGAAACCAATGCGTCACCAAACTTAGATTAACAATAAAAAAAATTACAACTTCATGACAGCGATTAAAAACTAAATCATATGGGCATCCATCGCCTCTTAGAATTGATTCATTCGACATGTGATGCTGGAGAAATACGCTGCGCATACCCACCATGGACAGCGCGCACCACTAACGCATCAATCTAAGCTCAACTCAAGGTCCGAACCAGACTTTCCACAACCTGTCTGCGCAGAGTTCTAGAGTACTTTGGTCACATTACCAGGAAATACAGTGATAACCTAGAAAACTGATACTTAGTCACTAGAGAAGTTGAAGGCAAGTGACCTCTCGGTCTTCTCTAGTGGCAGGATCCCGTCACGCTGGACCCTTATTTTTTTTTCATTTCATTCATTCACTTCATTTAGTTTCATTTCACTTGATTTCAATGAGGCAGTCGACGCAAGAGGAGGACGAAGATTTGCATTACAAGTACTTCCAGGAACCAATACTGCGTCATTTAAACAACCCATTTTTTTTTTCGCTGATTAGCGAGAAATGCAAATGCATTGAAAACGTCCCGCAATTTTGGTACACTCGTGGTTTTAGCTGATATACATACTTATCTTTATCGAGTACAGCACTACTTTAAATGGGCCTCGACACTTACAAGCGCTACTTCATGTTTCCTTTATCAGGATTATATCTATATATTTTATTTTTCTCCTTTATTCAAATTAGTTATGATCGGTAATACTAACAAAAGCGTACGATTAAGAAGACAACAAACATGATTGAGGATCATTTTGATCATAATTGCGAACTTTGACATATGGATGCAGTACCTTTCTGATTATGCTGCCTTAAAATCCAAACATCTACACGATATCTGATCAGTATAATCTTGTGTTAAGATCAAAATGTCTGCCAAGCAGATGGGCTAAATTGGAATACAATTACCACTTTATTTTACAGAAAAAGTCACAATTTATAAACTCGAAAATCCGAAGGTGACTTGCTTGCAGTTGAGTTATTATGACTACATTGAAGTTTATGAGTTTGTATATCCCGACCCCTTTCGTCAAAGAGTTCTAGATGGTCGTCTATTAGTGCTCAATTTAATAATTTGCGTACTGCAATTGGTTGGTCTCTTTTATCATTTCGAAAGCTTTGAACTCGTAGGATGCAAAACTTGCGCCTTGGCCTGGGTTAACTTTAAGCACAGTACCTGATTTTAGTAAGTAACTATGTCCTCATTTACTTCAATTGTAGTTTTAGATTTGGTATTCTTCACTTCCCAAATCATAGTATGTCTAAAGTAAAATAACCCCTATATATATTATGCAAGCAGAGTAGATTTCTGTTTGCTTGTTCTACTTGCTTTGTCTTGTAACTTTGTGGCCAACACTAATTAATTATCTATGGTAAGGTAATTGAATATTTCGTTGCAGTTGGCGAGTTCATTACGTTAGTACATGCTCGTATAGTTCCTTTCTGAAGGTATATTATGGCACGCGCTGTTGACCTTTGTTGGTGTCATTTTAAAATCTGTTTTCTTTCAATCATTCTACTCAGAGTAAGGTAAACTGGCGCTCAGTTACAACCCCAATGGCGTTCGATTTTCAATCATGGATTTTCAACCACTAACAGATCGTATTAAACTTTCGACTAGTCACATGATAAGTACACATGATAATTAAAATTTCGGATTCAAACGGTACAAATTTAAAAAAAACTACGATGGCTGGTAATTTTTGTTGATGACTGGCCCATCAATACATCAGTACCCGTAATACATTTTTGAGCAAAAATAGGTACACCGCAAGGGTGTGCGCTCCCCGTTGTCGTCTTCGAGGAGTATTTTGGAATGTCTTCAGTGCCGCGGACACGGTTGCACGTGGAAATATATCAGTGCTAATTTACGGTTACGGTTTTTTTTTATATATATGTTTAATTCAAATTATGTCAAGCTATGTGAACTTTTACTTATCGTGCACTATATTTCCTACCTACTTATAAAATCCCGAGATCCAGGTTTTCGTATAAATTATGAAATAAACCTTTATTATCTCGTAATAATTAACGTTAGTATGCTCTTAATCTATCTGAAGGTCTTTGTAAAGAGCCACGTGACACTGATTACGTTATCAAGAGATGCGCAATGTGGAAAATAATGTAGGTAATTTACAGAGCTAAATGTGGCACTGTACTCGTACCTAACATTGAGAAAGCCTATATGTGAATACCATACTTAAATAAATTGTATGGTTTAAGTACATGAGTTGAGCTAGTATCATTTTGTATTCATTGGTTAGTCCTGTCCCTTTTTGCTTAGTATTTTCCTTTGAAATACTTCGACGATATGTAATCATACCGGAACATAATTATCAAGATTCAGTGTGTACATATTTTTCTCAACATGGTGAAGTTTATGTGTTTATTTTATGTTTAAATATTATAACAGTCAGGGCTCAAATTAAATGTTAATTATTAAAATCAGAACAAAAATGATACTCCATTTATTAAATGTACACCAAATTATAATTGAGAACACCTGTGTTCTCTTGTATTGTAATGTGTATACCTAATACCGTTAATACCACATCGTAATCACACTAATATTATATTATTTATATGTAAAGGCTAAAGTTAGTGAGTGTGTTGTTGCGTACAAGGTTGTTACTTCTTCACGCTCAAACGGTCGGACCAAGTTTGATAATTTTTTGTATGAAAGTTGCTGACACCCTGGATCAACACACAGGTCACCCCTTATCCCGAAACATGTAGTTTTCCCGTGGGACGAGCGCCGAGCGGGCGGCACCGCGCGGCGCAGCTAGTTCAGGTATATTTCAAAGGCCCGCAGGAAGAAACCCCTTAAAGGGATGAGTCGGCCTTTGTAAATACTCATTATTTTAAAATGTATTTCTTGTATTTGTGACAATAAAGTGTGTATATCTATATTCACAAATAATCATGGTATAATATTTATTAAAATGATCAAAACAATCCTTCATCATCATCATCTCAGCCACAGGACGTCCACTGCTGAACATAGGCCTCCCCTTTGGACTTCCATATATACCGGTTGGAAGCGACCTGCATCCAGTGCCTTCCGGCGATCTTTATAAGGTCATCTGTCCATCTTGTAGGTGGAAACAATCCTTAAAGGATCTTAATTACCTATTACTCTTTTTATTTTTATTTTACCTCAGATGTCGGATACTGATAACAACTGCTGAGTGCTACGGTCGCGTCAACTTCATTCACGAGAGTAGCGAGGAGTTACCGAGCGTATATATATTATTTCAATAATGTTCAACTCGTGTGAACACAATATGGCGAATAAAATTACTGGCTTTGAATTTTAGTTAGTATTTAAATCACTTCGAGATTTACTCGTACACATTTTTCAGCGTACAAAGCGCCGTTTGAAACAATAACTTGGTGAACGCTCTTTCCGTATAGGATCTGTGTCGTGTGGTACTTACTAACAAAGACACAGCCAATCGTGTTTTGGAATAATGTTTGACATATCCCATTATGTTACCTTAAAAATACACAGCTACGTCCCTGACGCTGCTATGCTGTATTAACGTATATTATAATCCAATTTTTTTATTTTTATTTTGCAAACGTAATTCCGCATGACTATACCAACTTTCCGATACTATAAATGTTAATAGATTGTTCCGAATCTATAGCAACATCCAAAAGACATGAGACATTCTTTTTCAAGAAAGAGTCTATTGGTAAACGGTATTTTTCTTTTTCTGTTTTTTTTTTTTTAATTATCATTATTAATGTCATACACGACTAATAAACAAATATAAATGAACAATACTGGCGCAATAAATCTTATCGTTGATACCTTGATAATTTCATCGTCAATTGTCATTAGTTCTCCAAAAATACTACTTAGCTACTATATCTATGCCAAAAATATGATATTTTAATCGATTCTTTACGGCAACTTCACACAAAAATTTAAATTATAAGTACCTAAATGTACTGAGGATATACAAAAACATATATTCTACATATACTTACTTTATCCATGCAAACTTTAGAACAGGTTATACACAATTACATATTTAGATGTCTAAAATAAACAAGAAACGCAATCCACATAATAATATTTTTTTATAAACGTTATAGTATAACGTTTATTATGTAACTACATAAGTACCTGCATAATTAAATAATGTTTTTCAATTTACCAATTACCTACTATAAACCATTCTTTGAAGTCATATTTAACACCAGCTGGCCGATATATTATAACCTGTCGGTTTTTGTGTTGCTCCTTGAATAATTAATTACCATCCACCGACGTGGGCGTGAACATACCTTAGAGTAAGTAAAATATAACACATACCTGAGGTTTTCTCACAACGGTCTTACCACTTCGGAAATATTACAGATCCAGGGCTTCCACAATGAAAGATGTACTTAAGTAAATTGTATAATTGTAATTACTTCATTGTATTCTATATTTTTAAATACATTTGTTATCTGCGAGCTCCGCCCGTTACAAAATTCGTCGCCATCGTCCTTCTTGCAGAATACCCGCCTGATATCGAATTATTATTTTCCTTTTTCTTTGATATACCCACAATTATATAAAGACCAAAATGCCAAATCGCTAACAATACGTTTTACAAGCCCGAAACTAAAACTGCCACAGCCAAACAAACTGGCTGTAGTGATTTTTGGGTCCAAGGGACAATGCGACGCCCTGAAATCATTAGTCATTCCCTGATTAATAGCGAGTGCGGGTGAGCAAGGGACTGATGGAGCGTAAGATGAACTCATGGAAATTACAATAGGCATGTATCTAGGGCTGCCATCTCTAAGTTCGCGCAACCCGAATAAAGAATAAAAAAACCCGGACATTTGGCGTATATCGCATTTCTTCCCCGGACGTGTCCGAAAATAATATAAAAAAAAAACAAAAACGCTTTATATTTCATTTACATAAAAAGTGTCCGATTTTTCCCCGGAAACTTTGAAAACCCGGACGTCCTTCAAACTAGGACAAATCCGGGGAACTCGGACGGATGGCAGCCCTACATGTACCAAGCCTATAAACATGAACACAGATATTATTCAATTGATTTACTGACCAGTAAACAGTTGAATTCGAAGAAAGTTTGGTTTACAAAACATCGTAGACAAATAAGAATTGTATAAGTATGATACCTAAGGCTTGATTACTACTTAACATAGATAAGGACTTATACGTAGAATTAATGTCAAGCAGGGTTCGGTAATTATACAGATAGTTACGCTTCTTGATAATTATCACCAGTGTAAGAAATAATTTTTTTATATACTATACTGTTATAAGAAATATTTATTTGTTATATTGTGTCATAATAATAACAAATTCTAACAAAAAATGAATAAAATATGTATTTTTTAATTATTTCGATATCTAACTTAACAAACCAATGACACCCGAGTTCACTCAACTTTGCATAATCGAAACTGATTTTTTCTTGTAAAGGGAATACAAACGGCGCGGCACGTTCTTTTCTTCGAATTCAGTTCACTTTCACGAGCGTATTTTTTCGTGATTATCATCTGTTATTATCACTATAGTTATCGTGATTCGAACCCTGGTCTCAAGTTGATTACGGCACTTAGTCTCTTACTCTCACAGTAGATCTTATTCCAGGTTCAATCCAGCCTAAATCTGTTTACTTGCTAGTCAACCAGGCGAAAATATTGCAGGTTCAGGAATAGCCTTTTCACTATTGTCTTACCTGAATTAAATTAACCAGGAAACATGTCGTCAACATGATGGGTATTTTTATTAATAGGTAACTAACAGGGCAAATATTTGTGTTTTGAACTAGAATATTTGTGCTTGGGTCATGGTTGTTCCTATGTATTTATAAGTATATATTTATCTATATAAGTATGTATATGGTCGTTCTAGTCCCCATAACGCAAGCCTTCTTGAGCTTAATTTGGGACTAGATCGATTTGTGTGATGTTGTCTGATATATATTTATTTATTATATTTAACTAAGATGAAATTGATAGATTTGTCTATTAGTGCACACAATGTTTGAAAACTGAATTTATACCTATATGAAATCTGCAAATTCAAACCAACCGTCATGTTATGCCAAAATCAATGCCGCACATTTTGTATTGCCTGAAATAGCAGAATACTGCATTGCTAACATAGCTGAAATACGATTAATTTTGTATGAAATTACAGTACGATTGCAAAACTGAAATATATTTATAAGATAAAAGCATTGAACAGGTTATAATGTGTTACAGGTAATTATGTATTGTAATACGACTATTATACATTATTTTATATGGCAATTCATTTTTTTTTTAAACTTTATTACAAATCAAAAGTCATTTCAAATGGCGAACTTATTGCCTAATGGCATTCTCTACCAGTCAAACATAGGGGCAAACAGAGATGCTTCAAGTGGGTGCAGAGTAGAAAATAAATCTTATTGAGAGCGTCTAAGATACAAGTGAATACATATTATATAACTTAACTACCATAAATACATTGATACATATATTTACATACTTACATACTATAAGATAATATTATTGTATCAGTTATGTCGGATCTCTCTCTCTCTCTCTCTTTCTGATTATGCATCCCACATGGTGGTGGGATCAGCATTCCCCATCTTCCTCCACTTCGCCCTATCCCTGACGTCGTCTTTGGAAACAGCTTATGGGCCTCATGTGTAATAAATTCCGAATTTTGGTCAAATTCTTGAAAAAAAAATGGTAAATAATTTGCTGCATGTATAAATCTGGTTCCCAAATCAGGGCTACCAAAACTTTCCATCAAGCATTAACTGGCGCGTATTTTTTGGACGTCCACAAACCATGTAGCTTGTACATGTACATATATTCGTGCATGTTTGTTGTGATTTACACAAGCTTGAGGGGAGATGGATGGCCAGGACTGCGACCCGCCGACCCAATGATATAAATTCTCGCGTTGCAAAACAAATAATATATGCCCTTACAAATAGGGTTGTCAACGCGTCATAGCGTTGTGACGAGAAAGTGCGAGTTTCCTTAAAAAATACGTTGGTGTGATATAAATTGCGTCATTTTAAAGTTAGCTGTGAGAGCCAAGTGGACATATGTTTTATTTGTTTACCTTGGCGTTTTGGCTTTTTTCATTAACTAGGTTTTACTAGATTTTGAAATAGGCCTTTAGATTGTTTTTGTCCGTCTTCGGAAATGGGCCCCTTACAAATTCTTCTATTTTTTTTCTGTAGATACTTTATTCCCGCTATTATCCAGTTTTATCTGGTCAGTCGCGTTATACCTATCGAGTAGTTTTTGTTTCTATAATATCATAATTTAGTTACTTATTTATTTTTTATTTCTAACTTGGAGGATAATTTTAAGGTGTAATTTTATTCTTTAATCGGTTTTGTGTTATTCAAATGTGTCAACCCTAATGTAAATATCTCCACGCCTGTAATAATACATGACGATTCGACCAACTGTCATCATCATCAGTGATTTATTGCATAATAATTGTTTCACGAATATGTTTTACAAATATGTTTAAACCTATGCAAAAATCACGTCATTCCCTTCCTTAATCCATTGCTCACGAGTGCCACAAACAGATAGAGATGGAAAAAAATTATAAAAGCCAATTAATTATGTTATTTCTGCAAAGATCCGTTCAATGAACTAGGCCGTTAATATCGCGAATGTCTGATTATTATATTAGGTTTTCTGTATTGATATAATTAAAATACCATTTACTCCCCAAACTGCTATATTGTGACGCCATCGCAACAAGCAAAGTTGCGGAAGATGAACTTTGGTTTGGTTGCAAGACAAACGTACAAACAGAAAAGCTATTGTACACTTACTAACGATACTAACAACTCGGCGAACATTTGGTATTCCATAAACACTACTTCATGTTTTAAACATGCCCACAGTCTTCATATCATACAAAGATATATAGACACACAGATGTACACCTGTAAAACTTATAACACGGTTTTCCCTTGTTTTATCATCGAATTTTCATTTCATAGAAAGCGTATTTTTTCTGATACCATAAAATATTTTGGAATGTTATAACACAAACCTAACCTGACCTAATCTATATCTATCTGGTGTGGGACGCCACCTGCGTAGACACACTGGCCCCGTCGGACCTACACGCAACTTCAGGCAGGGCGGGTGCCGCAGCAGAGGCGGCCGAAAAGTTAAAAATTAATGAGTATAGGGGTCTCGGCCCCGAATATCATTTTGTTCCTTTTGGGGTCGACACCCTAGGTCCGTGGGGTCCCAGTGCCCACAAACTGATGAATGACCTCAGTAAAAGGCTCATTGAGTCTACTGGTGACCGAAGAGCTGGCAGCTTCCTCGCACAACGCATCAGCAAGGAAATGCTGCCAGCGTCTTCGGGACCATGCCGCGGGGGCACAGTTTTGTAGACTTATTTTAGTTTAATTTAATTTATTTTAGATCTTTAGTTTTATCTTTTAATTTTAATTTACGTGAAGATGACGTGAAGTGATATTTAGAGTATTGTACAACCGTGTGATTATCTTGCTCATCGCTTTCGTGTCATCTATAGGTTGTCATTTTCAAGATTTCTGAAAAATGTATGACTTCCGAGGAAAAGTTGTCTATGAAATGAAAATTTTATAAACTGAAGCAATCCGTGAAGTGTTTTTTATAAAAGAAGTAAACCCTTATAGATTTAGATTTAGATTTATTTATTTCGTAATATAAAATGTCAGTATAAATTACGCTAAGACAATTAACATGCATTTATACTATGATCGTCATGAAACTCATGAAGATAAAAATGAGATAATATAATAATAGTAAAAAACATAACAATTGATTGTATAACAAAAGATATTTACATGTCATAATCATAATGCAGTTAAATGTGGTTAAGAGATTGTCAAAAATTCTAAAAATACCAACTAGGTACCAACAAGATTTACGGTGCGAAATACAACAATTATTATATGTTACTACGTCAAATAATTTGAAATTAAATATGTCAAAGGTCACTATAACACCCCTCTTTTCTCGTGGTTAAAAACTATTATACACTTTCCGTGTATATGTAAGGAAAAGGATACTAGCAACTCGGAGAGCATTTGGTATTCCATAAACACTACTTCATGTTTTAAACATGCCCACCGGAGACGCAAGATGTATGAACTCCCTGCTGAACTGACTGAACATGAAATGAAAACTGGTGCAACTATTGAAAAATGGTGTGCGAAAATATCTGACTGGTGTTTTACTTACCCTGGCCTTATACAGGAAAAATGCCTGTAAACACTGTATTGCGCCACAGTATTGACAAAAATTAAAAAATAATACATATGTAAAAGGGCGAACTTATCCCTATAAGGGATTTCTTCCAGTTTTTAGCAAATGGGATATATATATATGCATGGCGCTCTTGTAGCGTAGAATTATGGAATCAAAGGTTTGGTGTGACAGACGTAACGATTTGATAGCTCAGTTGGTCGCCGAAAACGTAGTGGTCGCAGTTTCTAGTCCTGCTTATATTGCAGTTTACATTTTCTTTCATAATTTACCTTAGTGTCAATATTTATAAAAATGTGTACCATATTACAAACAAAGTCGAAACGAAACAATTTTTTCAGTAAAAATAACGAGCTCTGTCTGGTACAGTTCAAGTCCTATCATATAAAAAAAATCGGGCAAGTGCGAGTCCGACTCGCGCATGAAGGGTTCCGTACCATAATCTATAACAAGTTTGTTGTATGGGAGCCCCCCTTAAATATTTACTTTATTTTATTTTTAGTATTTGTTGTTATAGCGGCAATAGAAATACATCATCTGTGAAAATTTCAACTGTCTAGCTATTACCGCTCTTGAGATACAGCCTGGTGACAGACGAACGGACGGACGGTCGGACAGCGAAGTCTCCGTAATAGGGTCCCGTTTTTACCCTTTGGGTACGGAACCCTAAAAATGAAGACTTATACGGCGGTGACACGCTCAGTCTGGCGTCAGTTCAGTCCATCAGTGACAGAGCTCAGGTAAACTTTTATTTGATACTAGAAGGTGCTACTTTTTTTTACTGTTCTTGGGTAAGAAGTTTCTTATTAACCATCTTTGGAAGTCCAGCTATCCCTGTACCAAAAATGGTTAATAATTGTTGTTCCTTGTTTCTTGATGAGATGACAATGGAAATTATGACCAGAGCCACAGATGGCGCCAGACTGGCGTGGCGCCGCGCGCCCATACTAAACAAATGACGATCCTGTATCACGCTATTCAGATGTTTCCTGTAATCATGACCCCTCCATAGAAAACTGATTTTCAATACACATCTAGAATTTCATAATAGTATAGACGTTCTAGCAAAAAATTGTTGTCTCTTACGAAACCCTAATCTGAAAATATAAATACTGGCACCGAAATCATGTCGCCGTTCGCTTCCATATTTACCCGTCAGATTACGCTGACAACTAGCCTAATAGGCATTTTTCACAAATGCCAGTTCGGCCCGATGATAATCTCGCGCTGTAGGCCGCGGACATGGCGGGGGGCTATTCGAAACTGTACGACAACTATACTTTATTCTAAAAGAATATTTAAGCCAAGGCGCTGTTTAAGCTAGTGAGACTAGGTCTCGCAAAACGATGAAAAGGAGAATGGTATTGTTACTGATGGCTCAATGGAGCGACATAATCGCTTTGCGATAAAGCTCTTTAATAAAGATAAAAAAAGAGAATGTTTATAACAAAAAAATACAGAAGATTCGTTCTTTTGATAACCGCAAACGCCGCGAGCCGTTTTGCGACAGAAGCGGAGAGCAGACGGGGTCTACACTTAGTGATTACATATTCGTTTTTTTTAAGTGCACCCGTCAGCTGTACTTAATTAAAACGACAAATAATAAAATCACCTATTAAAAAAATACGCATAAGTTTAATTCAGCGAAATATGCCTAAGTCGTAATCAGTGATTACATATTCGTTTTTTTATTACGATTATATTTCGCTGAATTAAACGTATAAGGGTATAATTTTTTTGTTTTAATAGATAAGTTAGTTAAAAATATTCATTGTTGCTTTTATTAATATTAAGTGCACGGCGTTCGACTATTATTATGACAGCGTTCTTTACCACAAATCAAACCAGCAGATAACAAAAATGACACCAAAATGTATGCGAAATTCCAGAATACCCCCCGATCATCCATCTCGCGAACGGTGACATAAATCCACGGAGGTGCGCCGAGACTCGGAAATTGGGAATATCCGGCCACCTCCAGAACTGTTTGTCACCGCGGCCACGTCCCGATCGGAATCGTCGGCATTGACACCCTACTCACGCCGTTATTAGCTCCAGTGGATTGAGTACTAAACAATAAGTAGCCACATGACTCGTGCCTTTTGGGATATTTCTGCGTAGTCTGCTGTTATTATTTTTCTGTTGAGTACTATTTTTTGGTCATACCTATAGAGAACCATTGTTAAGTTAAGTGTTTTATGTTCATTCCAACAGGTTGCTTATCAGCCCACGTCATATTGCGGACCTTTAATGGTACTAATTTGTTTTACAGGCAACGAATTTTTTTTTTTTTTGATAACTGACATTGAAAGTCGGTGAAGTAGGCAAAGAGGAAACAGGGCTATATATTCCGCAAAAAAGTAATCTTTGCATAATAAAGCCAAAACTATCCACAGTGATGAAAGTCAAGTTTTTTTCAATAGGAGTTAGTATTTATTTCGTAAGAATAACGAAGCAAAAAGAAGCTTCAAATTTAAGCTACTTCCGTAATGGTACATCAGCAAAAAAAAACCGCAGCTTGCACTTCGCAGCGGGATGGGGTGCCAGTGTGAAAACCGCCTAAGCCCTAATCAATATTTTCTTTTTACAAATTAATATTATTGTAAACTAATCGCTTCAAGATCAACAGCATCTATCAACTGCCATCATTTTGATAGATGAGATGATTATAATGCCCCGCCCCGCGCAATAATCGACCCCAGGATTTAAAAAAAATACATTAAGAATAAAAATGGCAGCGCAGCTAACGTATCCACTGAACCACCTAACGAAATAATTAAAAAACTAACCTTAAATTACGTTTTAAAACTGCTGTAAAGCTCCAGAAACTAAATATGAGTTTTATTCGGCGAAACGAATAGAGATGTTAACACTAACCATGAAATACACTCGGGAAGTTTGCTCGGAACATAACTCGGGTTCACAACATTTCGGTCACAAAGAGTACCTACCCAGGACGCAAACAGGCTGTAACTATACAGACATTATAACTCTAATTTAAGCAGTATAAAGGTGATATAAGTGCTTATTCAGCCAGCAGCGATACTTGGATAGATAACGAGAAAGCGGACCTTGTCAATGTCACCATGAATAGTACATTGGCGACATGAGATCTCTACGAGATACCAGAGAGATAACCCCTTATTTTAAAACATGTAATTTTCTCAGAAATTCTACTATTTTTTTGTCTGTACTTGTTTGTTGCTTACTGTACTCGTATTTTGAATGTCAATAAAAAAATTGATACAAAAGTAAAACCGCGTTCCAATATGCTCACAAAAAAAACAGCTTCAAACTTAGGGGTGTAGATATTTATTTATTTATTTAAACTTTATTGCACAAAAGAAAAACTTAACGTACAAAAGGCGGACTTAATGCCATGGGGCATTCTCTACCAGTCAACCTTAGGGTAAAGCAGAAAAAATGTAGGCGGTGCATGCAAGCAACATAATAACGTACATTTCATACCTAATTACATACAATTAAAATACTCACAATATATATTAAATACCTACATATACATAAAATACACATATAAATAGATACATACATGCATACATATATACGACGATGAAACTAACCAAGCAGATAAACTATGAGACGTCAGTTCTACCAGCAAAGAAACTCTGCACGGCCCTTTTAAATGCCAACTTACTCGGGGCCTGTTTAATTGTGAGAGGAAGACAGTTCCAGAGGCAGAGATATTATGATTCGTTGAAATATATGTATTTGTGAAAATCATTTTTTGATTTTTTCACACACGTCAACCTAGTCGTCATGGCTAGTCTAAACTCCGTCCATCTTTCATCTCGGCTATCATACTAGCTTGATAAATGTAACACAATATTACAGCCTTATTGGTTGGTATACATATTTTAATGAAGTTATGACAAGCACGCCCCTCAACAACACGATCAAGATATTGCAAAAATGAGCCAACTTTGAGATCAAACGCTGACGTCTTGCGAAGGACGTATCGGGTAACCCATCGAGCAACAAGTCCCGACAAAGTCGTAGGGTACAAGGGGTAGGCCGACACCGCTTGTGTACCCTTTCGATTGGGTTTATTTTGTCTGATTGATAATTGGACACTGCTTTTTGAAGTGGCTTTAGCGCGATATCTGGTTAATTATTTTTGATGTCGGCCGCTTTAGGATTTACGTACTGCGCTTTTTTAATACGTTGATACGTGCGCTACAGTTGAGACTACTCAATATCTAACTTTTGTTGATTATTACTTTAAGGTTTCAACATTTCAAATTGGCACGTGTCTATATCCAAACTGTCTTTGCTTGGTATCTTTTGTTCCATTGTCACCGCCTAGTGGTGTTCTAAAGCGGACTCGGGCCTTGGTATATACACTGCATGATTCCGAAAAACCATTTGCCTTAATGCGCTCTTTTCTTCTTTCTTATTTTCTTCTTTTAGTATTTTCGGGACATGTTCTCTGAGTTTTCTTCGATGTTGTTTTATTGCTATTTTTGATTCAAAACTGTGATTGTTGGTTATTTTGTAACAGATTTTTTTTTTTGCATTAATTACAGCTTACCTAGTCTTTTAAGCGCCTGAACTTGAGCAGTAAAAGTAGTCAAATTTCAGGAACCTTGCATTGGTTTCAGGGAAAAATTTACTAATGCCATACGTTTGTCTGTAAACTTATCTTCTTTATATAAAATACTATCTATTTTTTGGGCAAGAATAAAAATCTAGCACAAAATATTGCCAATAAACATTTCCCATAACATCAAAACAAAAAACTTGTGAAGTGAACTGAATTATGATACACGAAAAGTACTCGAAAAGAAACTTCGACAGCCATAAATTATTTATGTGCAGATTGGAAGTGTTGGTCCATAAATCACGACATTACGTGTACATAGTTTTCCACTCAGGTTGACTATACATATTGTCTTGTTATACTTGAGTTACGACTCATCTATGTTGAATTTGGCATACATCCTGGTATTGATTCTGATGTGGGTGTAATAATATGATTTATGCGCAATTTTGTCCTGATAAATTTCTTTTTTTTACCGTAGTGGGCTAAAAAGTCCTTAAACCATTTTTGTATGTCCAGCTATCCCTGTAGCAAGTTATTAAACGCCGTCCAGCCCGTCCTTAAAAACTGGTTCTCAATTTTTTTTTTTTATATTTTAACATAGAAGAACTAAACATAACGAAATACAATGGGATACTAATAAATATTTTTTTAGCGTCTATTTAGTTCCCTGCCTTTTCGCCGAATTACGTTTCGTCAAACGTTTCATTTCGCAAAAGTTTCATTTCGCCAAAAGCATTTTTCACTGAAACTGTAAACTATTTCGAATTGTTATAAAACAAACCTAACCTAATCTAAAGGATGATATTTACAACAATCTGAAATAGTTTAAAATTTCAGTGAATAATGCTTTTGGCGAAATGAAACTTTTGCGAAATGAAACGTTTGCGAAACGTAATTCGGCGAAAAGGAAGTACACCCGTCTGTTTACTTACTACAGTGCGACACAAAAGAGTAGAAAACGGGTGATAAAGGAACTACAATTTTTCATACAATATTGTTACCATATTCAAGCACTTTACGTCAAAAATGTGGCAGTTGCGAAGGAAGTGGCGCCCTCATTTATTTTCTACTCTTTTATGTTGCACTGTACAAGCTTGGAAGAGGCTGTAGCATTCATGGGCCTGTTGGCGTTACACTTGATTGTCTTTAATTTTAATTTAGTAGTAAAACTCAGAAAAATCATTAAGGCGCAACGTATTTAAGCTATCTGTATTTGATCGATGTTAATCGTAAGGCTTTTAAGAGTTTTAAAACATATATACAACAAAGAACTCATAAAAAGTTAATAAATTATATGACGTTATCGCCTAATCGACGTCAATCCACTTAAGTGCAGACACTTACTAGAAATACTTATTTTACCTACTTGACACGTGTTTCGCTTTCACTGGACGCCCCTAGCACCTCTAGCACAATAGTCAGACTATTTCTCGTGCGAGATAAGTACCCGTCTCTTTCTGTGCAGTAATGTGAGAGAGTGACGGGTAGCGTTGTCGCGCGACAAGAGTCGTGAAGCATAGTTTTGCTGGATGGGCAGGACGTACCGCGGCCTAACCTTGTAACCTACGTATTTAACAATGCCTTGATTTTTAGGGAAGCCTTTTCTGTAATAAATGTGTTTTCTTTTTACCTTCCGCGCTTGGTCGTTTCACAATTGTATTGGTCTTATGGGTGATTCTTTAATTACGTAAGGACAATTTTGGTCATTTTAGTAGTAAAACCTGTGTATAAGTCTCATCATCATACCACCAACCAGCTCATATACTGCTGGATAAAGACCCACCTAAAAGTTTTTCCAAGGGCCGGTCGTGCGCTGCCTTCATTTAAAGTCTTCCACGATCTTGGCCAGATCATCGGTCCTCCTTATTGAGGCCCTTCCAAGAAATGAGGACAGTTATTTTCGTTGAAAGAAGGAAATAGATCAATTTATTCGAGCGCAAATATTTTTAATAAAAATAAACATACAAACTAAACTCGAAATGGCATAGCATAATACATGCATATGCCTTAGCATAATGCTAACTCGAAAGCCAGCGCTCATATTTCGGTGCGATCATAGGTGGCGCCATGGAGAGCTGCATGCGCCGACGTCGATCGAATTTGGGATAATTTATTACCCTGACAACGACAGGCAGGTGACAATGACAATAAAATAATGGCATCGTGCACACAAAGTTCGCGACGCCCAATGGAATCACCAGAGTTGATCACCCAGATGATTGTTATATAATATATTGGACGAATATATGTCCAGTGAAATCACCCAAGTGATCCTATTATACGCCATATTTAGCACGATCGCTGATTTTAGTGGACATATATATCCAGTAGGATCCCCCAGACATCAAAGATTTGTGTTTGAGTGATTCTAGTGGACTATCATTCCCTCAGATCACCCAGGTGATCCTATTGGACGCCATGGCTGGACATGTCCGCCATTGGAAGCACAAAATAAAATGAAGCTAATTATCCCCGAAGATAATATACTGCCTGTATTTATACTGTGGTATTATTGAGTAATTGACATGGTCGCGATGTAATTCGCTTATGTATTTACGTTGTCGCGGCGCATGACAGCTTGTAATGCTGTTATAGAAATTGCGTTATGATTATGAATGACATGTACCTAACTATTGCTGTGCAATGTTATACATTATTTAGGCTGAGTGGTTTTTTCTTATATTTTCATAACTAGAAAAAAACACTACCTATTTGCCGGAGTCTAGGAACAAATAAAATACAATGATATGCTTTTGTACAAATATAGTGGCAAGATTGCAAATAGGCGCCAGTGACAAACCCCGAATTGAGGTTCCTTGACCAACATTTAGATGATTTTTAATGACACTGATCGAATTCCCGAAATATCCGCCACGTTTTTGGTGCACGAAGGAATGAACACTAGGCCGACAGTAGAGTTTGGCTAAAATATCTTTGCCCCAGCAATTTAGTTTTTATCTGTAAATATATAAATAAATAATGACCTGCAGCTTGTCTACAAGCTCCTTCCAGCAAAAACTATCAAAATAAAACATAATTTAATGGTCTTTGAAAAATTGTACCAAGCCTATTAGTGTCTGGGTTCAACGTTCGGTTATGGTTGTTATAGATGCCACGTTTTAAGCGAACCCATCAATCCGGCCCCCGGCACTTTTGTGCCATAAAATAATAAAAACGTTTCAAGCGTTCTCTTTGCGTTCCGTAAAGCCCTTCGGTACACAGGTAAAGGGATATACATAATGGCAATATGAATGTAAACAAGTGTCCACTTTTTTAGGAACATTATTGTTTTCAGTCTGGCGTCGATATTTATTTGACGAAAGGTTGAGTGTGTGTATAGATACTTACACTAGAAACTACGATGCCATACGTATATAGGTAGGACGGCAATTACTTTAACGGGTTTTTGACAATGACATTCATAGATGAGATTAGATTTCTTTATTTCATAAAATGACAATATAAATTACGCTAAGTCAATTTACATGCACTTATGTTATATGCGAAATTGATTACACGGGAAACATTGATGCTATCGAGCTGTTTTATGTCGTTGGAAACGTACACTTGAGGCTCGTATGGAATATGGAGTCATTTTATTGACTTTTAAGTTAAGTACCGGCTCTTTTTTTTCTTCGAAGGTCGAGTTTCTTATAACGTAATGATTACATGTATTATCTTTGCTGTAGCTTTAGTTTTAAATTACAGTACTTAATGTTCATCTATACCTAACTAATAAATTAATAGATTCAGTTCCACGTTGTTACCTTACCTTCGCCTACCAGCTAGTTACAAGTTACTATAAAAATATTTCGCATTATTACCTACTCAAATATAATACACATTGGAATTTCCTAACAGGAATCGAAACCTTGCCATGTAAAATACCCTATAAAAGTAAGGCTCATATTAAGTTATCGAACAGTAGACACTACCCTTTGAACAGCCATGGACAATGGATAGTCTATCAAAGCTGATCTGAAGGGACAAACAGCCCAGGGCGGGGTCCAAAGAGCCCTTTCACTTAGGGAATGTTACAACCGACACACAAGAGCCTAACTCCTCCAAATGGGCGCCCCGAAACCAACCTTAAACGAAAAATATACGGTTAAAATCCTTTAGGTATAGACTTTGATGTATGCAACTTTGTTCTAGTAAGTTATGTGTAAAGTTAGCTCTTTGTGCGCGTATATAAGGTGCTAGAAGCGAAAGTTTCTTTTCGTCGGTAAGGTGCGTATGACCTTTTTAGTTGGGACCGGATATTTACATTCAGTTCTTATTCACTTTGAAGATGGAATAGTAAATGTTTAAATGACGCTTATTTTCGGAGAGCATGGTTTTGTAAATATTAAAAAGAGCATATGAGTTTAGAATACATACGGTGTTGCTTACGTGGCTAATCAAAACATGATTAAAAGACACGATATTGCATCGTGTATCGTGTAATCGTGTAATATATACATTCAAAGTCAACTTTATCTTCGTGTAACAAGATAAAGTTGAGTTTGAATGTATATACTCGTATTACACTTATTTTTGGAAAGCGTGGTTTTGTAGATATTTAAAATACGGAATACATATGGTGTTACTTACGTGGCTAAGGGTCAAAACATGATTAAAAGACACAACGTTGCATCGTGTAATGTATACATTCAAAATCAACATTATCTTCGTGTAACAAGATTAAAAATTTAAATACAGTTTTAATCTCACGACGTTGCATCGTGGCACGATGTAGGTAATTCCCGTTATTGAAAGCCCTGGTTCTTAACTATGGTTCGTAAAAATACCTGCAAGCTTCCAAGATATTGAGTTTTGATTGGAACAAGTGTCAGATCTCGGTCAATGCAGCTAAGAATTCCAAAATGTGTTCGTATGTTTAGTAGCATTTTTATCCCACAACAAGACCAGCGGTTGTATCAGCTTGTAACAGAGGTTGTTTTTTATGTCATTAAATTAAATCTTATGTCTGTTGCTCTTTTTATAGTTTTCTAGTCGAAAGTTTCCTTTGTTTGAAAAATAATCCTAGCCCATCCCATTATTAAATTTTTTCACTTAACCATATTCTTCAGTCTTTAAATCTTGTAATAGCTTAGCCTTGGTAATGGACGAGGTCCTTAATGTTCTTTTTGATGGCTTAATTGTCGCGAAGCAAACTGGCATAACTAATGGAACGTCAACTCCGTCTGTCACAGGCGCCGAGCTTCAAAAAGATTGCCTCGAAATCAATTTTGATGTAGAAAGCTGTCACAAATATTCTCTAATGTAAGTTTAAAAATTACCAAACCGTCGGAATATGCTGCTAAACATAACAAAAATAATTTCAATAGACAAAACCGCACTCAAATCAGAACATCCGTTTGGACGCTACGATGCCGGAGGCATACACGCACATACACGTTAAAGTTATTTATAAAAGAAACCAAACATAATCTAACGGGTTACAGTAGAGGCGCTTTGCATTTTAAACAAAAATATACAGAGGGCGTCATTAAATAGAGGGTAATCGTGATAGCGATTTGATAGCTCAGTTGGAGTATTTTCGGAAGAGCACATGCTTCACAAATTCAACCAATACCGGCTTGTGAATGTTTTAGATTATAATTTTAAATGAGAGGTTTGCGGTCACGTCCGGTTGGCATGAGATCCTGATCGGAATTCACGAATCAAAGGGTTCAAGTCGGGCAAACTTCGTCTTTGTCGGGTTAGGCTGTATCGTTTTGGTTATTAATATACAGGGTGGACAAATCGAACGCTTCGTTTTTATGTGGCTAGCTACATTCGATCATCAACATTCTTTCTTTCCCCGATTAAGTACGTAGTGGAAATTTACAATTATACGCAATGGATTTTGTCAAGGCAATCGAACTCCAAACAAATTTGGTTTAAAGTTTTTTGAAGGTCAATCTAAGAAGTCAAAGCCAATATAAAGAGTCTGCTTGGCTTGCTGGCAGAGTTCGCAAGCGTAGCGTCTTCAACCCGTCACGCAAAATAGGTGCAATGTAAGACACGCTCATTGTGAACTCTGCCAGTTTACTGATACTTATTCACTTTCACACGTCCGAACCGTCAGTCAGAGAGGTTACACGATCACTTTTTCCTCATTCTGATCAGATTGATGGACTAAATTGATGCCAGGCCAGATTGAACGTGTAACCATAGGTAAGACTTCAAGTCACGGAAAACTAGCCTATAAAATCGTTTGGGTTTAGGTGAAAACGGATCAGTCAATAAGTCATTGAATCTCGGTCATAAAACAAGTATTTTTTTGTCTTTGTGTTTGATTCCCAAATAAAAACAACGAATATTCAAAACATCCACGGTCAGAGCATTTTTTTAGGTGTTTTCATTACTTAAGGTTGCTCTTTAGGGCGTTCGGTTCCCACCCTGTATACTTTGTTCCAGGATATGTGACACCGGAAAAGGATGGCAAACTCTTGGATTTCTTACCCATTGTTTCGGAACGGAGTATATGAGGTTTTATAGTTTAACTTGGGGCCGCCCGTGACTTCGCCAGCGTAGATTATATAAGTTTTCAATGCAAAAGTCTTTCAACATTTCATATTATGGAAGTTTTTCTTTTTTCCGTATATAAATGACCGATCGCAAAAGAATTACCTTCCTCCTCAGTTGTTTCCGATGCACTATATATCATGAGGTTCTTTAACCCTTAACTTGGCAATGTCCAATATACTTGTCGAAATCTATGAACCTCTTTTTATATTTTTTTCTGAACCGCAATCGTTTGAACTATCGAGCCCGGTGAGGCTGTAATTATGAAACGTCAGTGTTCTTTTCCAAATTAGGCTTTCAGAAGGTTGTCTAAGTTTTAGCAACGTAGCTTCTCTGATGTTGCTTCTCAGGTCTGCTTCTGCTCGCGTACTTCGCGACAATAGTTACAGCGGAGACAATAAGTAGTTTTCCAATATCATCGTGATAAAGTGCGTTTAAGTTCATGGTTGTGATACAATTATTGTTTTGTTAAATTATGAGGATTATGAAAGCAATTTCAAAACTCCTATTAGATTTGGAAATATAGAGTTTGCGTACCTTTGAAGTCACATATAAAATGATTGTCTGTAATTAAATTGGTTTACGGACGATAATTTTACGTGATAACGTATGCCGGCCGATGGAATGGAAGAGAGATAGATACGTCACAAGCCGAACGCTTAGAACGATCGTGCCTTTCTATCGCTTGTTCCGCGCTCTCGCTTGCACGCTCGGCTCAGGCGGAACGTGACTATGAGTCATGCTTTTTCATGCGTGCAGCCGGCGTCCATCGATTTATAAGACTCGATGTCGATCGATTATCGCGTGAAAAAAAATTATTTTGATTCTTTTTCTTTGTTTCTAGACATATTGAGCTGATGTTATTCATATTATAACTACAGCATGCTGTAGAATTTAACATCGGTCGTCAGCCCTATTCTTTTGGGCTTCACCAAGCAACCTGATTGGTTAATTTTCTTCGGCCGCTTCAGTAGGCAGGCAGGTAGCCTAACAGTACCTATCTATCTATCTATGAGCCACAAACGTCCACTGCTGAACATAGGCCTCCCCCATGACTTGCCACAAAGTGCGATCCTGTGCAGACCGCATCCAATGATTCCCCGCTATCCTCACGAGGTCATCCGTCCATCTAGTCGGGGGCCGACCCACGCTGCGCTTTCCTATACGTGGTCGCCACTAGGACTTTGTGCCCCAACGGCGTCCATTCTCCGGGCTACATGGCCTGCGCATTGCCACTTCAACGGTGCAAACCTGTAAGCTATGTCGGTTACCTTGTTTCTTCTGTACCACAGTACCTAGCTGCAATGCAAACTTACCTCCGTAAATTAAAAGTGAGCTTACGGGATAGAGAGCGGGGTAATAAACCGGCCATAGTTATTGCCGTAAATTTCGATAGTTGCCGTATTTAGCGCTGATTTACCGGTAACTTGCGGCCAAACGTTCGACTCGTAACTCGAACCATAGACTAAGGCTGACGGTCCACAGAAGCGGAGCGGAGCGGAGATGCGTAAGAAGGCAGCCTTGGGGTGCGTCTCCACTGAAGCGAAGCGAAGCGAAGCGAAGCGAAGCGGAGACTTGCGGAATCGACCAATCACTTAAATTCCACAGAGGGTTTTCTTTAGATCTTCGCAATCATAGCGCGTCGGTGAACTATGTTTTATTGGTTAGTTATATCAAATGCGACGCGGTTGTTGATACGACCGACCATCGCGAGCTTGGCGTTTGACGCATAAAAATGTAAGGCGGAGCTGGCAGCGCATAACTCACTATTCGCCCGTTTAGCACTATGACTACGTTCCTATGACTGTCCTCAGAATGGACCGGAACACCATGCACGTTATTTATTTCAACTTTATAGCACAGAATAAAAGTCAATACAAAAGGCGCACTTAATGCCAAATGGCATTCTCAACCAGTCAACCATAGGGCCAAATAGAGATGCTAGAAGTTACTGCAAATCAGAAATCGAATGGTACAGAGATCATATAGGATACAAGTATCTAAGTACTTCAAAACATGTCGTAAACCTCGACACGAAAGAAGAAGTAGAACATACATGTACACACAATAAGTATATATAATATATAAATATACGCGGATCAGGGCTTCTAATCCCGGGAATTTAAAGTTCAAAAAATTCCCGGTATTGCAGGTAACGTTGCGGTTGCGTAATACAGTTGTAGTTACGATACACGATAATAACGTTACTTCAAGATAAGGAGGTTCTGAGTTCATTTGGGTGTTTATTTGTGAGATATTTAAATATGTCTGAGTCTTGGTTTTGTGGTTAAAATATCGCATACGGATTTGTGAGCTGTACTAAGAAGTACTTAGTACAGAGTAAGCAAGCACAAATAACTGAAATAAACGTTACTCTAACGCAATTTCCCGTTGTCGGCTAACCTGCCGTTCCGCAGCGTTTCGTCTTATGTGGTGCAAATAAACCTGTCTCATAGCGTGAGGATTGTATAGCAGAAAGTTTACAAGAACCGAATGTACTTAAAGTAAGATACATTTATGACAAAACACAGTAGCTTCCAGTTAACATTTGAGCAATTAAGTAAGAAGATAGACAAAGAAACACCGTGTACAAAAAGGTATTAAAAATACTTAACTATTAGTACACAAATTAGATGACGCACGTAATATTTATATTACATTTTACTTAAAAAATAGGGAATAATAAGAAAGAAATCGTGGCGCTTATTCGAGGTTTCAAGTGACGGCTGTGCGTTATATCAACACTTCACGTCGACTTTCGATGTATGTGATTAAAAATTTGCTCTGGCCCTGTGATTTGTAGACATGGCGAACATTTTTCAAAATGGCTAAAATATTTTAGTTTTATGTTTTCAACCCCCATATCTCCGCTATTCCCCTAAATTTCGAAGTTACTATACCGAAAAAAAAAACATCCATGTAATTATTTACCCAAGGGCTAAGCAACATTTTACGAGAATCCATTGGAAAATGTGACCTCTAGACGAAAAGCGCCGGACATCCAAAATTTGGACATGCTATAAAGTATTTTTCCCCGCAGAAACGAACGCTGACGCTTCGCTCGCTGCGTTAATCACTCTTTCTTAACGTAGTTCTATTTGACAAATAACTACAACGAAAAAAGACCCGGTTAAAAATTGAAATGTCTATTGTATACCTATTCATAGTAAGTATTTATGTGTATCCGTAATTTCGTAACATTTCTAATATGTATTCCCGACATTGATATATCCCCAGGGACGGGATAATCAGGGGATATTAATATCACTGCACGGTACCGCACTACGCTGGTTTCCGAACCCTTGCAGTCGGGTGTTTGATTGCGATGAGGCAGAATATCAATTTCGGGTGGGTATGAATATATATAATATTATAATTTGGTACAGTACGTGAGATGAACATTCTGGTTTTATACCTGTCTCGCTCGCTCATACGCGATCCGGTACGATTCCTGATCTCTTCCACTAGGTAAGTGACTCATTTCAATTTTTCTTTAAGCTTCGATCAATATGGTTTGATAAAAAAAATGTGGTGTATAGGTACCCATATAACAAAAAAAAAAAATTTAACATTACGTTGTCAATTATCTTGTGGACGATCACTTTTCACTTATCTCTCTGTCTTCGGTGTTGTGTTATGCCTCGTGGAATTTTGATTTAGGGATTTCTGATGAACAAGGTTCGGACATTCGGATAGATATTTATAATAAATGATTTGATTTGATTTGATTTGATTTACCTAAACTTTGGCGGGGGCTTTGTTGTTCAGTTGTAGGTATAGGCGGCATTGTTTGAGTGAGATCGCAATAGGATTTTCTCAACTTTAGGTAAATATCTATCCGAATTTCCGATCCCTGCTGATGAGCCTACCAATATTTCGTTAATTATATCTGAATCAAATTTCTCGTCTTGTACAAACAAAACGCGTCACACTTGACCCTTAACCTCAGAAATCGGTTTAGTAATAAAGCAATCAACGGCCCCTTAACTTCTGTCTAGATCCGATTATGTTTAATCTGCTTAGTGTGAACGCCGCTTTACTAAGTATGTTTTTATTAGACTTTAAGGCTAGTTCACACGGGAATGCGGTTGAGTTTTTATCTTCATCCATATTGTTACATTGTATACGTTCAGATAAAAAACTATCCATCTATCTGATAGATAGATAGATAGTTTTTTTTTTTTCGCGGTTTTTACTCACGTGAATTGTCAGTAACAAAGTTACCGCGCCGCTGTGCGGGTACCAGTCCCTCATGAAGAGCTCCATACGAATTCGAAACATGTCGGGCCGTTCCTGACAATTAGTCGTGAGTGTAACCGCTTAATACAACAATTAAATATGTCCCACGAAAGTTTTAATAAGATTATTATAAAAAAAATACGCACACCTCAATAGAATGAAATAAATAAAAACACAGATAACACAGCATTACAATAGAGGAACAAACAGCGATGTCTTTCAGAACCTTTGGGTAGCGGATTAATAAATTAAATGAGATGAGCAGGGGATGCAAAAAGTAATCAAGAAAACTACTAAAAATTCACAGACAGGAAACTACTAAAAATATACAGATAGTGTACTATTTCATTCATTCATTTATTTCGATAAAACATAGTCTTACTAGGGCTTCCGATCCTGGGATTTTTATGAACAACCCTTGTTCCCTGATTACCCATACAAACAATCCGAAATGGAGGCTCAAGTTTTATAAATCAAAATATAATAGGATTATAATTATAATCTACTATAGGTAAATAAGTACCTATCGTATGCAGCAAAACCATGGTTGTTATTTTATTAAAATCCGCGGGAGCTATTGATAGTACTGAGTACTTCATATCTACATTAAAATATTATATCTATGATATCGTGATGAATATGTGTGAAGATAAAGTAGTGTATGACTGTACATAATTGTGCCTTAAAACCTTAGGCTAAAGGCCTTAAAATAATTATACATGTCGTGGCCAAGTACCCATAACACAAGCCTACTAGTGTTTACTTTGGGACTAGGTAGATTCTTGTAAGGGTATCTGATGTTTATTTACTTTTATCGGGAGGATATGGAGTCATTATCGTAGGGAGGATTTGCATAGGTTGCTAAATATCTATATGATACAATTTAACTTGATAACTAACCGAGTACTCACTAGAACATTGAGATTTTTTGTATGGGTAATCTCGGGATATCGGGATTGTTCATACAAAAAAATCCCAAGATTGTAAGCCCTACTAGTCACTGACCTAACTATTATAATCGCAAAGGTTTTATGCATTTATTGTGTACTCGCCCTTATAGTAATAACTGACTTAATGAAAAAGTGTATAACGGGTTTAATAAAAGTTTTTATTATTTCTTGCGGCATGTAACTTAATATAATGAACGAAGCGTAATAAAAGCGGTACCTAAATTAATTATATATTACATTGCTTGGAAAATGTATATCTGTCGTGTTATTTTCTTCATTAGTCTATTTCACATAGCTTTGTGTGACGTCTGTCATCTCAGTACATTTAATTGAATTTAGGTTATAAAGTTTCTTAGATGACAGATGTCACACACAAAGCTGTATGAAATGTAATAGCAAATTCCAGTTCTGAAGAACATTACGATGATAAAAAAAACTCTAACCGGTCAAGGGCGAATCGTTACCGTGCAATAAAACTAGTTTTTATCTTGTCAGGTTTGAAACGGTCTTGGTTAGTAAGAAATATTAACTGTTTTGTTGTTATACTGACAAGCAGACAGACCAACGGCATACGGACACACATTAGACAGTTAGACAGATAACAGAGCCTTTATATTAAGGTCCTGTTGACATTTTTACACAGAATACTCCCGTCTCAGACGTATTCAAACGCTACACAATCCACACTTCCTAAATTCAACTTATTGAAGTCCGATCTAACTCTATCCGCTCACCGTCACAGCGGGTATTAACATTAACATCCAGTAGAACAAAGCTATACTCGCTTTAAATCACTTGTTATGTTTGTGCAGCGAGTTCGCCTGTGACTTGAATAAATCGCACATTTGGTGCTCAACTTGAGCTGCACCCGTCTATCCTAATTCAAAACGTCCCATAATCATGGAAGTTCAATGCCACTTACGCCGTTTCAAATACGGGTGCGAATGTGCTGAATGAATTTAGCATATCGCCATTATTACGAACACTTCGGAAATTCCCCCGGCTTGCATTAAATTACCCTTTATAACCTTATCATAAGGCTCGAACTGCCGTGAAATTGATCGACCGTCGAACGCTAGATGAAATTTTGATTTTGGAATCTCAACCGTCGGATATTCATAAATGGAATGGAAACGGGAGGAAAGCTGGGCATTTGTTTTTTTATGAAACCTCTTTTGAATAACTGGTTGAATAGAAAAAGACTAAATACTTCTTTCTGGCGTTATTTTTTTATAATGTCTTGAAAGATTTCGGTTGAACTTCGGTTTATATCACAAACTTTACTAGATACTTTTACCTGCATTTTCTATACAGATATCAATAGCTATGAAAATGCATGTGATATTTGTTTAAAGAAATATACAATAAAAATAAAAAAACAATACCTATATTACCTATCCAATATTGTCATACGTTGAACTGAATGAGTGAACGACCGAATGAGTCGTACGGAATCCCGAACGGTTTGCAATTTCATTCGCCTCGTGCGTTAATATTGACCTCCTTTATAATATAGCCTTGTATGAAAAGGTCGTGTGTAGGTACGGAATTTAAGTTGGATATGCCTTTTTACTTCGGAGGACGTAATGTGTATTCTATTAATGGTGGTGTACTTAGCTGAGTGTTCGGATCATTTGATCTGCGTTTTGTTTTCGCTTCGGATTAGAAATACGTCCTGAAAGTGATGGAAAAACACTTTTAAGTAAAGATTTTCGTTTATGCCTGTTTTTCATTTTCGTTTCTTATGTATTACGAGATAAGTTCCAGAAATATGTTATTTATTATGGCACTCTTATAATAATTTGACGACGTGGTTGGCTCAGTTTGTAAGCACCTGCCTACTGAGCGGCGGTCCCGGGTTCGAATCCCGGCTAGGGCAAATATTTGTGTGATGAACTCGAATATTTGTGCTTTGGTCATGATTGTCCTATGTATATAAGAACTAGCTTTTGCCCGCGCCTATTTCCGCGTGGAACTTGGAAGTATGGAAGCAACCTCGTACAACACGATAGATATCCACCTAATCACCTTAATTAATAAAAGGGATTATTAAAAGCGCCTAAGCAAATGTAAAAGCAATTGTGCTTTTGGTCTAATAACTAATTACATTTCCTACAGAGTCATTAATGTCATCATTAATTACTTACTCACTTTTCAATCTTTTTAGGGATAATTTCCAGGATGAAAACTATCCTATGTCCTTCCTCGGATCTTAAACTATCTCCATGCCAAATTTCATCAAAATCGATTCAGCGGTTTTAGCGTGAAGAGGTAACAGACAGACAGACACACTTTCGCATTTATAATATTAAGTATGGAAGTATGGGTTTAATTGTGAACTAAGTTTATTTTACATAGAAAACTACAGTGACTCTCAGACATATTAAAACACCTACAAAACGCGTCCACGCGTGCTCGCCTCCTCGGTTGACCGACGCCGCGAATGATCGGCTCTCCTGATGATGAATCGCGTACCGATTTGAAACATGTCGAACGATATTCGACGTCTACGACGTGAGTAAATTCGTGTTGTAGTTATTTTTAAATGATACATCGCGCGTCGTTTCTTTAATCTAATTCTGTAAACGTATAAGTGCCACCAGCCAGTGCTTTTAATCACAGTTATATGAAAACGAGGATTTTATTGTCTGTCTTGTACACAAAGTATCTTATGTCACCGCGAATTGTGTGCCTTTGAGCTTACAATTAGATTCCGTAGCGTCAATGTCATGGACATTATATTTTCTTACTCAATACTTTCGCACGTGCTGGCATAACCGATTCAAAACATAATTTTTATGCGATAACAAAAATTGACAACTGACAATTATCTCTTCTGGCGTGAACACTCGGGAATTCCGAGAGAAATTCGATGAAGAAATTATTGAGTGCTCGCTAATGCTCCAATATTGGCGTTTGTTTATTTTGTAAATATGTACATACTGTGTTATACGTGTACGATGTGTAGATAAGTGCGTGTTCGTACGTGAGTGAGTTCCATGCAAATTGTTTGCTGTGCCTACGATACGTTAGTAGCTCGTCGATGAATGGTATCTTGCTAGAAAGAAGACTTGTCTGAAGATAAAGGCTTTTACTAACATATTAAAACCAACGTTCATATTGACCTTATTAGTGGTCGAAATACACTCATATTGGCTGATAATACCTATATATTTCTACCGTAAGCTATACTGTTATAAAAGCCTAAGTGTAAAAGTGGCGCCCAACGTGGGGCTTGTATACTATGTGTATTGAAGTCATCAAGAAAAATTGCATCATAAGTAGCTGACAATAGGGTTGGTACAATTTTAAGATGACCATGTTTTTTAGGGTTCCGTACCCAAAGGGTAAAAACGGGACCCTATTACTGAGATTCGCTGTCCGTCCGTCCGTCCGTCTGTCACCAGGCTGTATCTCAAGAACGGTGATAGCTAGACAGTTGAAATTTTCACAGATGATGTATTTCCATTGCCGCTATACAAATACTAAAAATAAAATAAATATTTAAGGGGGGCTCCCATACAACAAACTTGTTTTATGGTACGGAACCCTTCATGCGCGAGTCGGACTCGCACTTGCCCAATTTCTTTTTATACTTCTTGCTGTAATGACCTACAAGCTGCAGTTCATTCATTTTTCTTTACCATACCATTTTTCGGTTTTTTTTTAATTGACAATTTGACAGTTCTCAATAATAGTGACTGAAGGGATCTTTGCCTTCAAAACTTAATTACACACATAAATACAAATAATTGAGACATGACAACGGTAGTTGTAAGAATTCTTTTTTAATTCAGAGTGTCCCTGTCAACGCTGTTGCGTGATTCTAGAATCCGATTTCCACCGATTTGGTCAATTTATTACACATCGTTATCAATTATCATAAATAACCATTTCGATAGTGTTGCACTATCCTGTGAACCTACGTTCATTAACGAAAATTCCCTCAAAATCCAGTTCTTTTAACGTAAACAGAGCAGCCAAAAACAACTATATAGGTAAGTAAGGATGGACCGTCAGCAAACTACAGAAGGGCACTACAGTTGTTTTTATTGCCCGCTCAGACTGTACCAGGAAATGTTGTTTCTTGCCCTCGGAAACGGCACGATGTAAATTGTTCCCTGAAAGTTTGCGAAGGTTGTATATTAAATTAAGCCCGTCGGAGGACGATTCGAGTGTCACGCCTGCTGTCGGCGGTGCAAGTCATAGGTGGGAAAAGACTACCTCGCACTAGTCGCACTATTCCAACAGTACATAACAAAAAAAAAGCATGATGCTTTCAAAATATAAATGTAGCTAGATGGCAACGACTTATCTATAACAAATTGGCAGTATTTGGGAAAAAATATCTGGGGGAACGGCAGTGCCCCCGCCAAGTCGAGCATATCTTTTCTTTCAACGATGAACACGATGAGACAGATCAGTATACCGCGCTAAGGAAATCAATGTAGTTCTGATAGTGATAGTAGACTTTGTACTCGATGAAAAAGATGAATACGCCCAAAAATACCAACAAGAATTATCTTCAATAATTTCATTTACCCGTAGCTCCTTCCTCGCTATGCGAATGAGAATTTATTTTCCATATATAGTCTAATCTATCTGACAAATAAATGAATTACAAAACCGGTTGATAACCCCTTGTGCATTCTCTTTAATAGATCGTAGTGAAAAAGTTATTTTTTAATTTATTTATAGTAAAATAAACTTTCTGAGTAGGTATCTGCCAAACTGCACAGCAATTTGTTGGCAAAAAAACATTGTGCCCGCTACCATTGTACATTTTACTATTGAGTAATATCGCGTTTTAACTTACAAACTACAAAATGTACACTGTAAAAGTTACACCACATTTTTTTTTACAATTAACAACAATATTGCAACTCGATAACAAGGAAAAGACAGCTTGAAATCGGCTATCGAGAATATTTCAAACACTTAAATAGTTAAATACTAGGGCTTCCAAACTCAAAGTTTTTTGTACGAGCAACCCTGGGATCCGGGGTAACTCATACAAAAAATCCCGGGATTTGAAACGCTATTAAATACGCTTCCGCTCGCGCCCGTGCCTTGTCTCACAGACTGCACTGGACCGGGTTTTTCTTCCTGCCGGAGTAAGAGCTTGCTCTCTCAATTCGATTATTCACGTCATGTGGACTGTGCGTGTTGCTGCGATGACAGCTGCTACATTTAAGTCCACTGTCCAGTGTCTATGACACTCGAGTTTTTACCATAGAATTGAAATAAGCTCTGTGCATGCACAACTCGCGAATTTTCACCTCTCTTTTTTTGTCTGCTGTGGAAATGTACGAATTCGATATACGAATGATACTACAATATCGAGCGAGTTGAGGTCAGATAAATTGAGACCAAAGCGGAATATGCGAACAAGTTGAAATGCGAATCGGTGATGCGCTACAAGGAGTAATTTATTCTAAGTTTAAATACTAATAAAGGATTTAGGTTGATTTCACACTGACTGCGCGACGTCCCCGAGCGCGCGATGGTTGTGAAAAATATGCTCAAGTGTAGTGTGCTACGCCGAGTGTTTATATACAAACGGAGATTCATACCTACAATATTAAATCTGCCACTGCGTTGTAGCGTGGCTAGTGTGAAGACTGCCTTAGATCGAAAACGTAATTATATGCCACGTCATCGTGACGGGAAAACTCTACATGTACACTTATTTATTGCAAACATAAAGAGACGCGGTTAACGCAGTTTGTAGTGCAAGTTTGCCAACTGAGCCTTCGAATCCCGGCAAGGACAAATATTTGTGTGAATGACACAAATATTTGTTCCTGGTTCATGGTTGTTATCTATATATGTGTTTATATAATTATGTATATCGTCGTCTAGTACCCATAGTACAAGCGTTGCTTAGTTTGGGGCTAGTCGATTTGTGTAAGATTGTCCCTTAATATGTAACTTGTTTTTTGTCAACAGATATTGGATCCCGACCAAAATATGGGACACACCACCAAAGCCGTAAGTACCAATATTCATTCTCAATTACGTACCTACTGCTCATATTAATGTTCTCTCGGTGATACCTACTGATATCTATAGGAAGTTGGCAATTATTTTTGTAGTCTATCGACTCCAAAGATAGCATTTATCACGGGATATTTATCTTTACCTATAGCGACAAACGACTATATTTTAGTAGCTGTAAATCATTTTTCATCCTGGGCCATTCTCGAAAAGAAGATATACCTACGCTTATTCTTCACTATACATACATACCTAATATACCTATACTATTTTAGCAGAAACACGTGAGTTTTTATACTTCTTTAGAACTATACGCATCACAATTTGATTCCTTTCTATTCCTATATGTCTATATGTACGTACCTACCTAAGATGCTGTTTCAACAACTCGTATCGAAAAAAGTTGATATACACTTTTTGATAAATACCATAGCATATTTCACTAAGTGTTAGCAGAAACAAAGTATTATATATATGACATGTTCAGCAAATACTGTTGAATTCCTACTAATTACTGTTGTATTTTTGAAACGCCTCCCTCAAAATGGCCGCCGAATTAAAAATCACTTGATATGCTTTGTAATGAGAAAATCATAACAATTCTGCGCCGTGTGATGCACTATAACGCTGGTACACACGGACACGGCGACCAAATAGCGGTAGTTTAAAGGTGCAATATTCGGCAGTATTTGAATCATTTCAATATTTAACATTGCAACATCATGGTGGCTTTACTTTGCATTTATTTTAAGCGCCTTATCACACTTGCGTATCGCGAGCGAATTTGTATGAAGGCGAGTTCGCCGCGACTAGGGCTATCATCCGTCCGGGTTTCCCCGGATTTGTCCTAGTTTGGAGGCCGTCCGGGGGCCGTCCGGGGTGGTTTTCAATAAGTGTCCGGGGAAAACCCGGACACTTTTTATGTGAATGAAAAATATAGCGCTTGTTTTTTAATTCTATTATTTTCTCACGTCCGGGGGAAAAAAGCGATTTACGCCAAATGTCCGGGTTTTTTAAGTCTTTGTCCGGGCTCGGCGATTTATTTATTTATTTATTAAATCGAAAGTGTGGTAAGGCCCCTAACGTTAAAAAAGTATATAAGTAAGTAATAGTAAGCAAACACTTTATTATACACAAAAACAGTTAAAAATACATATATTACAAACTACAGGGCAGGTAGGTACAAAGGCGAACTTATCCCTATAAGGGATCTCTTCCAGTTAACCTTTGAGCAATTGAGTGGGTACGAGAGGATAGACAAACTAACACCGTGTATAAAAAGGTATTAAAAATAATAAAGCTATAAGTAGGTACCTACACTAATGAAGAAGTATATATTTGATGACTCGAGCGTGATTCAAACCCGCGTTTCCAACAGCTTTCCGGATCAACACGGCCGCTGTCCACTAATCTACCGATTCCTATACAAGGGATATTGAATATTTTATCCAATTGCTTCATTTTTTATAAACATTTGGCATAAACATTTGGTTATACGCAGACGTGACTGCTTTCATATCTTTTTCTTGTTCTCTCAAAATTTATAATTAAAAGTGATAGTTATTCATTTTAGTATGGTGTGAATCGGTAAAAATGAAGAACGATTCCAGAATCAAATCCCCTACGTAAGTGGATGTTTCTGATATGTCCTTTAGACAAAATCTACAATTGAGTATAATCCCAGTATTATTCTCTCATATTTCTTAATATCACGAAGAGGCGAATTAATGCAAAATCACAATTTACACGGCTAAACCCCTTGTATCGACTGCAAAGTGACTAGAGGGTCCCAGGCCGGACTCCATGTGTGTCACGTTCATAATCCAATAACTTACACTAGAGTGTGAACCGACAAAACTAACTTATAAATGAACGCCAGTTTAGTACAATACCTGTATTTTTCCGTAACAACTAAAAAAAAAAGATTCAGAAGACGAATTCAAATTAAATATTAATTAACTGTTCAAATGGGGCTACTGTGTGTACTATTCTTAACAGCCCAGTTTTTTGCATTCACTGAGAGCCTTTTGAGTGAGTTTTGCAAAATGCAATAATACTTCGGCCCACAAGCTGCTTTTATCTGCAAGAAGAAAAAGTCTTTGTTCACGCAACTTACTGTTGCGTTTGTATTCGCATTGAAGATTATTTATTGCAATTTTATATTCAAAGTTCTTTATTTAATGTGCTTTGGTACTTATAGTTCTTTCGTACTTTACATAAATTCTGGTGAGAGAAGAAGTAATAATGTGCCTACATTTATGAATCACCAATTCAAGTTTCTTATTAAATTACTAAAAATATCAGGTTAAGTTAATACATATAATGGAAAAATTTGCATGTGGCATCGTACAGACATACATCGCTTGACCAGTCACGACTAGTCAAGATAACATACCCCAGAGCACAACGCCCAAATGGCGTCCTAAATCGAGGCTATCACGCATGCATATCCTCAATAACGACGCCCTTTGATTGATAATATCCATACTAATTATCGTAAATGTAGACGATTTGCATAGACGTAATTATAGTGTACTGTCGTGTAATGGTTCTGAATAACAACTAAGGAGAGACAGAGATATTTTTAAGATTACTCATTTTATTCCTGTAGAGTTAAAAACTTCGAAATGTTTATCAATATTTATACTTTTATAAATTCACAAAACCCAGTACTTTAGAAACATCCAGGCCAGTTTCCAGGATCCAAATCTTAAGAACCTGATATATTTATGATACAGCTATTTCCTCATTTCTTTTAAGAACTTTTCTGTAATACTTCGAGTTAATATAGTAATGTATTTAGGTCTATGTAGCTTTTTCCCTTACTCTTTAAGTGGTTCACATTTTTTAGGGTTCCGTACCCAACGGGTAAAAACGGGACCCTATTACTGAGACTTCGCTGTCCGTCCGTCCGTCTGTCACCAGGCTGTATCTCAAGAACGGTGATAGCTAGACAGTTGAAATTTTCACAGATGATTTATTTCTATTGCCGCTATAACAAAAAATACTAGAAATAAAACAAAATAAATATTTAAGGGGGGCTCCCATACAACAAACTTGTTATAGATTATGGTACGGAACCCTTTATGCGTGAGTCGGACTCGCACTTGCCCAATTTTTCTACGTTTATAAGATGTAGAAAATACCATTTCTAGACATACTCATACTCATTTATTAATAAAATGTCAACATTTTTATTTATTTATTTATTCATTTAATTACAATGTAAGTTTACAGCATAGGTACATGACACCAAAGCACTTACACGATAAATTATTACATAAAAAGAAAAATACATGTCAAAGATAAAAGATCATTCAAAATAATACAATATTTAAAAATTTATACATCACAATTAATTCACATTATCTAGGAACTGCTTAGCAAAACAGCACAATTGAGCAAAGCGATCAGCAAATATATCAGCATCGTCGTGCTGAGTGAGCAACAGGTATAGCAACGATATTGCGCGCGCGGTAGGAGCGTGTCGAGCGTGGCACGTGCGAGCGGACACACGCTGCAAATTTTACAAGTCAATAACTACATTATACAATTCGTTTCTATAGTCTGGCTAATGATATATTACTCAAAGTTTTGGCGGGAAATTTAAAAAATCTGCAGCAGGTCACACTTTGTGTAGTAGGAATTATAGTTTTTATAGTAGAACATATTTTAGATTTTCTATGCACACGTAAGGTACCTAAATAAATAAGTTAAATATATGTTGACGTGCACTCATAGTCAGGTCACATAATTTCTACCACTATGTACAGTACAGTCAAGGACAAACACATATGTTTACCCTTTCTAACCATTATACACGGGGAAAAATTAAATGTAGTGTAAATGAGACCTAGTTCGATAGTACCATCTTAATCCGTCACCAAAAAAAACCATAAGTACTATGCCAAATTTCAACTCGATCGGAATGTTAGAACTAGTAGATAAAGTATCAAAATTATTTATAGAGGACCCACCTACTAAATTGTATAAATCATAGACAATTGGTGATACCACAAGAAAATATCTGTCAACAATTATTTGGCTAGCCAGACTCTATTACTATTGAATTATTATATACCGTAGGTGTTTGTGTTTTTTTGCTACGTATCATATTAACAATAGCTAGTCGATAAGTTTATTTCCACTCCTCGATAGCGACAACATTTTTTATATCCTTTGAACCTCTCTGAAACAATTACCTCAATTAAACGTAAATTCGAAATAACCGAACCGGACTAATATCTTCAGGCGCCCTGAATACTTAACAAACTTAAACGAATTACTGTTATTAAGTACCAAGACTCAATCAAGGTTCAAAGGAATTATTCAGCGGATATTTTCTACGATAAGACCCGAGGCGGCCTATCGGACGATCGTGTAGTTTGGTAGTAAATAATGTACCATAGTAGTTAGTAAAACACTAAATCGCTAGTTATTTAGTGTAAACGACAAAGTTGGGTGAAATCACTCTGTAAGGTTTGTGTCTCACCGCCGGCAAGACGGGGTAAAGCTGCCTAAGCGGAGGTGTGTAAAATGGACATTCCTCTGATTTAAATGCACTTCTTTTCGATTTCGAAAAGACGTAGCCTGTTTGGTTTATTTTCTCCGCTCTGCATCTGTGGTCAGGCAGCCTTTCGGCCATGATGTTTGTGTTCAATTCTACGTTGCGTCATATTTGACACATATATTCAATACAACCAATTAAATACAGTTCTTTGCGAAGATGAAAAGCGAAAAGCTTGTGATGTTTACTTCAGTGGCGGAGCTTCCCAAGGGCTAGCCGGGGCAGATCCGAGGGTCCGTGTCAAGGTGAACCCTGGGGCAAACCTCGAACTAGTTGGACTTGCACTGCCCGCTCTGGGTCCCAATCTTTTTTTGCTTTATGTAGCAGGCCGTGCAAAATCATTATTTTGATTGTAATCTAATATCCATACATTTATTTATTATTCAAATAAGTTTTACAGGAGTACAGTATTATAACAAAGGTAGTTGGTGTAGAACTCAAAAAACCATATTGAGTCCGCCCTCCCTCCAGTGAGACAGGGCCTTTATTTGCTTCTGCGACGAGCTTGAAATAGGTGCTTTGAAATAAACGTTTTACTTCACAACATCTAGGTTTATTCTGGAAATTACCTCAATTTCATGGGGAGTAAAGTACTGGGTAACTGCCCAATAAGGCAACATAATCATGCATGGATTAAATGATTCAAAATTCAAAACTATATTTCGCACTTAAAGGTGGCCGCCACTTCGTCAGCGCAAAATATTTTCCGTACCGTAGATCTTTGGATGGATTGAGATCCGTTTTACTATATTATAATAATGTGTGAAAATCGAGATGTTACTCTTAATTGTAATCTAAGTATATTGATTTATAGAACTACCTACATCGCTATGTAGACATACCGGTGATCAATCCAAACGGATGAGTCAGTAGAGAGATGTCATAAACGAAAACTGTTTTTTTTTTTTTTATTAATCTCATACATATTTTCATTCATGACCCGTTCAAAACCGCTGTAAAGATTGTTACAATACGACATGCGGTTAAGAATTTTAACTAGGTTCAATGCCCGGTTATGTGTGAGATTTATTAAAAAAAAATTGAATGTAGTTTGTATGAAATCTAAAGTCGACGACTATCTCTTATAGTTTCCGTTTTCGACCTACTGCCCCATTTGGATTGATCATGATCGGATTCGGGACATTTCCGACGCTCGGGATATCACCGATATACAGGGTGTATATCGGTGATATCCCGAGCGTCGGAAACGTCGATTTCGCCTGAGTTCATTACGCTGTGCCTGTGCATCTACCTATAGGAACATGCGTATCTTTAACCCGTTCTCATATAAAAATGGAATATAGTGTAAATCAGCGTCACGACACATTAGCGGGCGGGCCGGACGAGGGTCGCCGGGAGATTGCAGGCGCGCATGATAGATGGTATGAGGATACCCGGAAAATAGACCACTCTCCTAGAATATTGATTTAATACGAGATGCCGCATCGCCCATGGCATCTCTTTTTTACCGTAGTCTGATAAATGTTGTAACTATTCTTGCATGCAAAAATTACCAAATACCGTCCAGGGGGACTATGATGGTTGCGTTTATCAAGTGATAAAGCATCTGTCACTCACACTCGCATCTTGTCAATACGTGACGGATGCTTTGTCACTTATTTATGGCGTGATAAAAGCAACCAACATATTAAAGAAAAAGATTAAAGTCAAGACTTACCAAGCAGTAAAGGAGAAATCGTAAGATATAAATGACTGGATATCTACAAGAGTTGAGTCTTTCGGACTGGTTGAGTTACTTTCGGCTTTCTTTTCAAAGGCTGGCTAGAGAGATGCCGGAAGTTTCGCAATCTGACTTGTAAATGTGCGCTTGTGGCCTACTTACTGAATAAGTTATTTCATTTCATTGACATATTTTCTCGGACGACTCAGGATTCATCATTCACCCTGTATACCTACATTGTAACTACAAATTACACAAGACAAAGTACGTGCCCCTTACGTCTCATTCCAGCTAATGAGCAGACACGATGATAAAAATCAAGCGCCATCCAGGGACCGTAATAAGTCGTCCGACTTAACCCGTCCGTGTTTGCGTCCCCACACTTAGAGGACTGACTAGAGACGCTGGATGTGAAAAATTAATGTTTACAAATGAAGCGAAAATTGAAAAATTTAATGATTCGGACAGGAAAGCCGTTGGAAACGCAGGTTCGAATTCTGTCCGAATCATTAAATTTTTAAATTTTCGCTTCATTTGTAAACATTTAGTTTACGTTAGCAGACGTTACTGCTTTAATAAAAAAATAAAAAAATGAAAAATTAATAATAAATAAATAAATAGTCCCAAATTAAGCTCACAAAGCATTGACGTAATAATTACATGGACACACAATCAGACGGAAAAAATGGCACCCTCCCAAGTAATGCAAAATCACAAATCGCATTACTTGGGCGATCAGTCTCGTTTAGACCATGACACGTGACGGGTCTCAAAAGTGACTTAATTTTCAGTGAAAAATTACAGAAATAACAACTATAAAATAAAGGAACAGGACGGAATATTCGTTTTTACTTAAGTTCTATTGATTAATTAACGAATCCTATGTAAAATCATAGCAATTTTTGTATTAGAATTATTAACTTTGTCCCATTGAGGTATTATTTATTATAGAGCCACAGACCCGAACAAAAGTGTCAAATAAAGTGGCACCGTTGTCATGTTCAAGTAGATGCCAATAACGCTTATTTATAATTTGCAGCAACATATTGACTTCGTACAAAAGAACTCTTTGTTTAAACGTTTAAGTGTTAAATTGACTTAAATTACTTATTACCACAAATATTTTACGTGTAAATTAACTTTTTTAGCGTATTCTGACTGAAGTCTCTTGTCAAACTTGGAACATGGCACGAATGGATCAGATTATAATATTTTTACATACTAAAAATATTTTCACTATTATTTTATTTAGGTATTTAAATATATTTTTTGTTTGAACTAAATAAACTCGTGAATTGTTAATAACTAATTAATTTACGTTTTTATTGTAAATTGTTATTAACAAATTTAGTTACGTTTTTATTTAACAACTGCATAAAAAGTTTCCGATAGAAGGGATCAGTAATAATGACATTATTTCGCCTTGTTCCAGTATGTGAAATGAGAGTAAGACAAGTGCAAAATATTGACATTATTAACCCTTTAAAGTTTGATCTTATTTGTCGGTGGCTTGGTATGCACGGCAGCACACGTCGCCGTCGCCTTTATGTGTTCTTGGCGTTCAAAGTTTTAAACTGACAGTGTCTAGACTCTGTGACAAAATAAAACAATAACAACAGAGCTATTTATTAGTAATTTATGAATGTCACCATTTTACGCTTCTGTTGATTAACATAAAAAAAAACATGATTATGCCGAACACACGAGAGACGAATTATTTGGCTTCAATTATTCTTCTCGTTTGTCTCTTGCTAAATGTGATCTCCATTTTTACGTTGTTGAGAATGGGAATCTTGAATAAAAAAAATAGGATAATTATTTATTGCACTCCTTAATTTATTAATAAAATATAAAACTATAGCGACTCCTTCGATTTTTGTTCTGTGATGAGGTGCATTTTGTAGGGACAAAGTTAATAATTCTAATACAAAAATTGCTATGATTTTACATAGGATTCATTAATTAATCAATAGAACTTAAGTAAAAAAGAATATTCCGTCCTGTTCCTTTATTTTATAGTTGTTATTTCTGTAATTTTTCTCTGCAAATTAAGTCACTTTTGAGACCCGTCACGTGTCATGGTCTAAACGAGACTGATCGCCCAACTAATGCGATTTGTGATTTTGCATTAGTTGGGAGGGTGCCATTTTTTCCGTCTGATTGTGTGTCCATGTAATTATTACGTCAATGCTTTGTCCCTACAAAATGCACCTCATCACAGAACAAAAATCGAAGGAGTCGCTATAGTTTTATATTTTATTAATAAATTAAGGAGTGCAATAAATAATTACTATCCTATTTTTTTTATTCAAGATTCCCATTCTCAACAACGTAAAAATGGAGATCACATTTAGCAAGAGACAAACGCGAAGAATAATTGAAGCCAAATAATTCGTCTCTCGTGTGTTCGGCATAATCATGTTTTTTTTATGTTAATCAACAGAAGCGTAAAATGGTGACATTCATAAATTACTAAAAAATTGCTCTGTTGTTATTGTTTTATTTTGTCACAGAGTCTAGACACTGTCAGTTGAAATCTTTGAACGCCAAGAACACATAAAGGCGACGGCGACGTGTGCTGCGGTGCATACCACGCCACCGACAAATAAGATCAAACTTTAAAGGGTTAATAATGTCAATATTTTGCACTAGTCTTACTCTCATTTCACATACTGGAACAAGGAGAAATAATGTCATTATTACTGATCCCTTCTATCGGAAACTTTTTGTGCAGTTGTTAAATAAAAACATAACTAAATTTGTTATTAACAATTTACAATAAAAACGTAACTTAATTAGTTATTAACAATTTACGAGTTTTTTTTTTTTTTTTTTTTTTTTTTTTTTTTTTTTTTTTTTTTTTTTTAAACTTTATTGCACAAAATACATAAGTAAAAGTACAAATGGCGGACTTAATGCCTTTAGGCATTCTCTACCAGTCAACCACTGGGTTAAACAGAAATATGTTGTCGGTGCAGGATCAAAGATTACAGACAAACAGTAATACAACACAAATCAATTACCTAAAGATATATATAAGAATGTATATATAATTAATTAATTACCATAAACTTAAACGAATACTTTATATGATATACTTACATACATAATATATTATGTACCAAAAGTAAAATATTTCGAAGAGAGTTAGGAAGAGAGTTTATTTAGTTCAAACAAAAATATATTTTAATACCTAAATAAAATAATATTGAAAATATTTTTAGTATGTAAAAATATTAAAATCTGATCCATTCGTGCCATGTTCCAAGTTTGACAAGAGACTTCAGTCAGAATACGCTAAAAAAGTTAATTTACACGTAAAATATTTGTGGTAATAAGTAATTAAGTCAATTTGACACTTAAACGTTTAAACAAAGAGTTCTTTTGTACGAAGTCAATATGTTGCTGCAAATTATAAATAAGCGTTATTGGCATCTACTTGAACATGACAACGGTGCCACTTTATTTGACACTTTTGTTCGGGTCTGTGGCTCTATAATAAATAATACCTCAATGTCACAAAGGCTTGAATTATGGGTACTAGACGACGATATACATACTTGTATAGATAAGTATATACTTAAATACATATAACAACCATGACCCAAGCACTAATATTCGTGTTCATCACACAAATATTTCCCCCGGCCGGAATTCGAACCCGGGACCGCTGGCTCAGTAGGCAGGTGTCTACACTTTGCGCCCACCGCGTCGTCAATGTTAACGTCATGGTAACATTTGCTATGAGATATGATGATAAAAATAAGCGTCCAAAGACTGTGATAAGCATACCGCGGAGTTTTCGGTGGACGAATGATTTTTGACCCCTACTGAAAACCCCCGGGTATGGTCATAAGTCGTCCGACTTAACCTGTCCGTGTTTGAGTCCCCACACTTAGAGGACTGACTAGATACGCTGGATATAGTAACATTTACTATGAAATATGATGATGAAAATCAAGCGTCATCCAAGGACTGTCATAAGTCCGCCTTAAGACTCCGTATATGTTCAAAACTGATGATTGTTTTACACATTTTTCTCTATGATCAAATATGTTTCTTAACATTGTATCAATGTTATTACTTAGAACAGGGCTATTGCGGTTTGTTGGTATATATTTGAAACCTTGAGCTTTGATCTTTGTATCATGCAATGGTTTAATATTTCTGAATTAGTTAAACTAGTCTAGCTATTTTTTTTTAGTATTTTTAATATCTCAAACTGTAGTCTCCCAAGCGTCTCTGTTTATTTTTTTTCTCAAACATACAATGAAATGTTTTCATAACGTGCGTTATAACAGGGTTCGAAGTATCACGTGTCGGGCGGAACAGCTCAAGAGAAGCGTAAAGGAATTTGATACAAAATCAAAGGGATAAGCCGGGAAGTAACTTTTTTAAACAAGGCATTTGTGTTCATGAAGAGGCTAAACAGCTGAGTTATATTTTTTGAGTGGTGTATTTTTAGGGTTCCGTACCCAAAGGGTAAAAACGGGACCCTATTACTGAGACTTCGCTGTCCGTCCGTCCGTCTGTCACCAGGCTGTATCTCAAGAACGGTGATAGCTAGACAGTTGAAATTTTCACAGATGATGTATTTCTATTGCCGCTATAACAACAAATACTAAAAATAAAATAAATATTTAAGGGGGGCTCCCATACAACAAACGGAATTGGTTGCGTTAACTTTGCACCTCATTTGTATGGAGCGCTATACATACCAGGTGCAAACTTAACTTAAACACTTAAGGATGGAAACAGTTTGTACGGAACCCTCGGTGCGTGAGTCCGACTTTCATTACATATATTTGAGAAAAGCACTATACCCACTCACCCGGCAGTAATGTACTATTAAGTTCAGCTCTCATGGGCCTTAAATTTCTTCGCCAGACAGTCGTTTCAAGTCGCATGCCCCTTCCAGGCCCCGCTTGTGCCGCACCTGAGCCAGTAATTGCCTGATGTCCGGATCACGTTTACTTTCCTCTGTTGCTTAGGCCGTGTGCTTTATTTAAGCGATTATCGCACACTTGTCTCGTATACTTTTGAAGAAAACAGTGGCTGTTAAAATTAATATCGATGTCTGGGCAGATTTAACTATTTTTATAGAATAGAAGGTTTTTACTTTAAATACGCTTTTTCTTCGCTGCTTGCGAATGAAATTGTGAGCACCAGACCTTCTAGTAGTAAATATAGGTAAATATCGCTTATTGTTATGAATAACAGATTTTGACCACGCCACGTCATTATTCACAATCCTCTTAAATTCACGCGCAGTTCTATCAATCGCCGCCATCTTGAAATCGTAACAACAATTAGCGTAAATACGAGCACGTCCAATAATTACATGCGTATAGCGATTTGCGAACAAAAGGCAAAACTTGGCGGCTTAACAAGTAGGCACGCGTCGGCCCGGGATACACCCACAACTTCCTTTGTCCTTGTCACAGCCAGTTCTTTAGAATAGTACGACTACTGTCTTTATACCAAGCAGCCCCTATAGCTCGTCACACCTCATCAGTTTCGATGTCGGCGATCATGTGAAAACTATGCACTTTGTCTTCTCGCTCTGATCTAGTCACACAAAAATCTCTAATCAATGATCACATTTCTGATTTTAGATAAAGAAAATACATTTTGGACTATTTTCGTACTGTCTCCACACTCGACTGTGCACAGTGGATGTCTGTCGAAAACTAAACGACTTTGCAAATAAGCCAACTGCGCGGTGCGTGGGGACCTCGAATTAAGAGGGTTTGCTCACTTCGTTCACTTCTGTTTTCTGTATTGTACGCAAATTGTCTGCAAGGCTTTGTCTATTGCCTAAGCAACGCTTCACGACAATTGAATTTGGGAATTTAATCCGTCTTAGTTCTACACACAAGAAGAAGTTCGTTCTTTACACAATATTTTATTGTTTGGTCGCTGTACACCTCTTTGGCCGCTCGCATCAAAATTTTGACTTTCAATTAATATTCTTGCCCTTAGCTGTCAGTTTCTATCTTTCTGGATTGCAAAAAGTGTAACTTACAAATTTACGGTTTTCGGACATTTTCCTTTACATGTGCTACATGATGTTGCTTCTTGCCAAATTTCTTGATTCTAGGTCAACGGAGAGTAACCTATAGTCTTGATTCCCTTGCAAGCGTCAACACATGCATAAACGATCGTATATTTATATTGCGTTGCCTTAGAAGTTAGAAGTTTGACACAGTTTCAAGGGACTATAGACGTATTTGATATTAATTTCAGCTTGATGCCTCTACGCGTTGTTGTGAAAATTGGTTTTGACAGATGGACATATGAACGACACCGTGATCCTATAAGGGTTCCTTGTTTCCCGATTAAGTACAGAACCCTAAAAAACACTTTTTTTTTCAAGTACACAATTTTTTTTTCTAAGTTGCGTGATTATCTGACAAAAACAAGCCAACTCTTCCTTCACTTTGCTGAGAACTTAGTCTCGGTTTCAGGAAATCTTCCTTCGTGTGGGCAATTTTCGTTATTCGTCTATTATTTTCTGGCAAGATTTATAAGTCGATCGTGCCAACTTGGCCGCCGAAACTTTCATAATAACGCCATTGACTTACTCATTATTGTCTGAGAGACGTTCCCTTCGTGCTTTTCCAGCTTTGCTTCTGTTGAGTACCTAATTATATCGCTAATAGAACATATCATGTTCCTGTAATTGTTACTCATTTCATGGTTACAGTCAAGAACTTTAATTTAAGACCCATTTTAAACCTTTTGTCAATGTGGCAACGTTCAAAGGGGGCCAAACATTACACAAGTACAACAATCCTATTTCTATTTGATCTCTCATGGCTGATTGGTGAATGTCTAATCGCACAAGATTTTAACAGTTCGTCAAAAAGAGCCAATTTCACGGTGGTAACCTTTTGATTTCTGAAAACTATACGCTGCACTAGATTTCATGATTTTAATATCACATTAATAAAATCCCACGCGTGAAACTATCGCAATATTCGCAACAGTTGGTTGCTCCTCTAATTGAAACCAGATTCTATGAATCCTTCACGTCAGTTCATGCTTGTATGGGAATGGGAAAGCATGACTCGCCTATAGGACATTGTGCCTATCCCGATACCAATAGAACGTCGTAAGGCACGTCCTTTCCGACCGATATAGATGTCGATGTCGATAGACAGTGGATAAAGGAGGCACGTTCGTAGATTAACGCTCAGATTTTACGTTTACCCCTTTTGTACTCCAAGACTTCTTGCAGGATATAATATCTTCGATTGCAATCACAACATTATCGGTTTTCGTAGTTTTCGTGTGAAAGTACTTACATGGTGCGAATATATGTGCTTAGGTCATGGTTGTTCTATGTATTTAAGTATATATTTATCTATATGTATAAGTATGTATATCGTCGTCTAGTACCCATAACACAAGCCTTCTTGTGCTTAATTTGGGACTAGATCGATTTGTGTGAGGTTGTCTTATATTTATTTATATATCGAATCATGAATATATGGAAATATGGACTATACTGGAAGAAATCACCTATAGGGATAAGTTCGCCTTTGTACATATCTATTATTATTACGTGTTTGTTATTTGCTTGTATGAACAATAAATATACTTATATTATTAATGTGAGTCTGTCTGTCTGTTACCTCTTCACGCTTAAACCGCTGAACCGATTTAAATGAAATTTGGTTTGGAGATAATTTCAGTCTCGAAAAGGACATAATAAACAGACAAAGTCGCGGCCAAAAGCTAGTACATTCATAATCATTACTTCTTGTTTTAAAGAAAAGATCCTGTAGAATGTAGAGTCAACTGAAAACAACTGATCATTGTAGTTGAATACATTTAATTCGAGATCAATTTGCCCTAAATTACTGGACAATCGCCTATTTGCTATTTCGCGAACTTAATATGAAATTCCACAAAGTAACGCCTGAATCCATCAATTGTTAGAAGCACTTTTTTCTAGACTTATGCAACTGGTTGTGAACTTTGCTGTTTATATTTACCGTGTCTGTTCTATGCTCAGGCAATTATCACATCCAATACAAAAGCGTGTCAATACAAAGTGACTACCTAGAACCGTGCCTTTCTAACCAGAAGGGAGTAACTACTCGTGAAACATGCATGTTTGCTGCTTTATCATCTGGAAGCTATGATCCAGAAAGTAGGTTAGACCATGAGTAATGGACTGATACATTAAGCCGCGACATCAATGCTTTGACGGCCTGAAGTGTCGTAAATATCTTTATGGGGTCCATTTGCTGTTTACTCCTTTGTTTTCATAGCACCATATGTATGGAACTATGGCACTTTATCGCATACTTAATGCACCGGTCAGATCTTATAGATGAGGGTAAATTGATTGCGTTGGTTGTACTTTTTTCCAAAATTTGTTATTGCTCAAGTAGCAAACAGGCTATAGCTTATACAGCCATTATAACTCTAATTTCAGCTTTTTAATGGCTGTGAGAGTGCTTTTGTACCCTGTGTGCTACTTGTGTAATTAGTATATAAGAAGGTCGAGTCGTTAAATAATGTATTATCGACAGTTTGCTTTGCGACTTTTGTTTTCCTTGCTAAACAACCACCATCGCCACAATTTGCTTGTTTATATTTAGGCATTATGATCGAGTATTTCGTGTACTTTGTATCCAGTAAGCACTACGAGGTGAGGTGTCTGCGAAACAGCCATTGAGTTAACCTTTAGTTCAAGTTTTTATTCTAATGTATTTTTTATTTTTCTCAGTGACTGTAAATAATGCCATACGACCAAGCGGGCTCACTAAATAAAAACTAGCGATGTGCTAGGGTTACGAGATGATCTTTACACCATTTCTAAAAACGTGATAGTAAGTGCTCAACCCGTCCAATGGCCGACTTCGGGTATTCTAACAACGCATGACTTAATATGAATCGAAGGAACATATCTAAGACAGCACGGGTAATATTTTCCTCAGCAAGTTGACTTATTCCCTGTAATCACAAATCTAACTGATTCAGTCCCGCTGTGGCTTTAATTAAGTTTAAGTTGTACTTCGTTTAGCGAACCAACAGTCTCGCTTTTCAATTTTAGTCGTATAGAAACAGGATAGATTACCAGTCCCGGTCTCGCGTTTGTAATGGAAGGCATAAATCTTATAAGAGACAAATTGGGCCCGTCCGGCGACCACGGTCTAAAGACGCGGACATTTCAGACTGCTTTCATGCCTTCTGACAACCCTTTAGTTGCGTAAGTGATCTTTCCACATCCCCAATAACATTTAACACGGCGCCGGAGAGTTGAAATCGCGGGCACCAACTGTAAGTCCTGGTGTGCCGCTGGCATTTGGTTTAGGACGTAGTGGGTCTTATTGCTTTGGTATCTGGTTGAGTTTTCCGTGGTTGTGAGCGTTTAGAAGTAGTGAGAGAGAGTTAATTCCGAGCGGTCACGTCCGTGCGACGTACGACATGCCCGACAGGCTGACATATAGAATTCTACTCAAGTTAGCTAAGGGCGTGTTTTTCTGTTTCCTATTGAAAATGAACCTAGTAAGTGACACTTATTATTAATAATATAATGTCTTCGGTTTCTGCGACAACAATAAATTTATGAATGAAGCTGAAGGGAACGTACCATTCCTATGTGCATTCCTTACAAAAAAAAATTTTTGGTTTTTTACTGACAGACAAGGATACAGATTAATCTTTGCCTCCATCCCGATATGCCATGGTAGAAACGTCACGGTACACAATTATGGAAAAATAATTAAAACCTTTCATCGTTAAAGCATAGATTTCTTGTTACCCTGCCTTATGATTTAATATCTCCAAACAAGCCTTCATTACGACATCCAAAATACAAATACATCAATCAGGCCGGTCAAAGATAAAATTATTTCTTCCTGCACCTCGTATCTCTCTTATTTACCTTCCAATCTTGGACTTTATTTTGTACAACACAGTATCTTTTACAACCGTCGATTGAGTGAGATACGATGTTGAGGCAGTAAACTGTCGAATGGTAGCAACAAATTGCGAACTATTCACTGCGAGTCGACGGGCCTGTTTACGTTTTTTAAAAACATCGCAAAACGTTGTTTCTGCGCTACAAATGTCCTTTTTCGGCTTGGCTCGACTTCAGAATCACTTGTTTTGTATTTGTTTGTTTACTGTGTTCTTGAATGCTTTTCGTAATATTAGTCACGATTGGGAACTTCCATTTAGTCCAAACTAGACAAATATCATTAAAGTTTCTTTGTTAGTTATAAAGTAAATCAACCAAATCATCATTGGTTTCTGGTGGGGAGAGATAAAACTGTCATGGACATGTGCCTTGGCGTTTCAACATGTGTCAGGAATCATATGTATTAATTCGACATTTTCACGAATATTCCATACGAAAGGAAAATCCCCATACAATAAGTAGATATTTCCCTAATGACGTTCCTTCAACTATACAGTATCCCCGCGTTGAAAGTTGCACTTTCCTATTGTACTGACATTGATTTTGCATTCAACATCCACTCACAATGACCATTCTTTCATTGGAATGTTGGCTTTGTCACTAAATCGAAAACCTAACGCACAACCATGCATCTAATTCCCGACTGACGTGAAACTAGTAATGTATTAAGCTTAGTTACAGTCCCTTTGAGAACAGCTAACTAACTTTTTGTTCAGCCTTCGTCCACGATTGTAACTTGGACGTCCGTGGCGGAAAAACGAAATTAAAAACTTCTGGCTGTCCCTTTCACTTCGCTCTTGCAACTGTAAAGTGGAGCGTGACAAGTGGAACTTCGTTCCGGAGCCATGTTCTTCATAAGTCAGTTATTGCTTTCAATCTTTTTACGTCCACGCTCATTTTACGTTTGTCAATATGTTTCATTTGGCGAATCACAGAATCATCTTTAAAATTCCATGTCATTTCCATTTTCGTCCTTATTTGATAGCCTTATGCAGATATCTGAATGAAGTCACATCGTCAAAAACACTGATATCATCGACTCGGCGACGAGAAACTTCCTCGAGTTTTGATGTTTGTGTCTATAGAACTCTTTCATTTCGATTCAATCTTCTGTACTAATCGTTCCACTATGAGTTCTCGACTTGACTTCACAGTCGATCATTGCTTCCCAGACACGCTTAGTTCTTTTAAATGCATCATCGTCACGAGATTATTTGAAATAACAATGCCGCTTGGATGCTTTTGTTCTTGATACACAATTTTCCTCAAGACTAGCGGTCGTCTTACGCAACAGTCGCAGTCCCGCGATCTAGTGCAATCCGCAAACCCAAATACTTGCGCGTTCACCGCGAAAACCCAAAATTAAACATTATAATAGAATACTCGGAAGCGTTCTTAAATAGAATTCCGACAAAGGCGCTCGGTCTAAATTCGGCCATTCGCGAAAGACGACCAACTTCGCCGAGCACCAAATTAGTGTGCGACGAAGAAACTACATTTCCACTGATTACTTTTCGTTCCTCCTATTTCACTCTTCATTCCTCAAAGACAACCTTGCTCTGTGTTGCATAAAGTCGTACTTTTACAACAAGTGAATGAAGATGAGGTGGATGAAGTAAAGAGTTGATTTAGCATTCCAAGTGCAGGACGGACGGACGATTTTCGCACTGTCGAGACAATTTAACACCAGCTCTGGAGCTTATTTTAATTTATACTCCCTTAACATTATTACTGTTGTCTTGGACTGGCTAACGCCGTCAGACGTTAATTTGAAATGTTTAATTTTAGCAATTTAAAACTATGCTGGGAAGAGAAGACGATGAAAGTTAAGTTGTTGGGAGGTTGTTTCTCAATCAAGAGTCAGATTGTCAAGGGTGGACATGGTGGTGACTTAATCAGTGTGACGGTCAGAAGCTTGGTGGTCGAATGATATTTAGAAGATAGCAGGAAAATTGTGGATCAGACTACCACAAACCGGGAAACGACTTGACTTTTTTTAGTTAGATCCTTAATAAAACTCATAAAGGTTACTCGCATATTATCAGGCATTTTCACAGTTTAGGCTGTGCATATTTGCAATTTGCATAATTACAAATTTAAATGTGTGAATTCTACTTCAATAATTTTCTTACCATTTTCCCAAATACCTATCTCACTATCAAAAAGGCAAGTTCTATTAAGCACTATCTCAATCATAAGCACTATTATGTCTCAATTAATATAAATGTGCTCGGAAATGGCTCCTGAGTTTATCCTTGCCGTGAAAGAACGGCACTTCGCAGACGTAGTGACTAGTAGTTTCTGGTTACATACAGACACCTTGATTAGCCGGCATTTTATTTTGATTATAAATGCTAGTTAAAAAAACAGGGCTGTAAGATTTAATACTTTAAATACTTTTTTCTACTCCTACTAATATAAAGACATAAATTATGAAAGTCTGTAAAAGTCTATACTCTACTGCCCAAAAAAACACTGCTAAACGATGTTATTATGTCGCCAAAAAAGCATTACTTAATACTACAGATTAAAAAATAAACAGCTGCACTCACACAATTCGCAATAAAAAAAAACTTATTGTAATAAGGTATTGCTGCCAACTTAAAAAATAAGTTTTATCTTCTGTGCATGGACGTATAGTATAGTGAACGTATACCTTCAGGTGTTTGGCAGATATACGTCAATAAAAAAAAGTTTACCAGAGACTATTTTTCTTTTTAATTTTGTTAGTTCCGAGCGGGAACATGTAATTATTTTCTTTGTTGTTTATTTGCATTTTATTTAGTTAATGTCGAGTCGTAGAAAAAGTATTGTATGCAACGTTGTATAAGTAGGTCAAAAAACGCTCGTGGCATCTTTCTTACGTAACCCATGCCACTAGCGTTTTTTGCCCCCTCCTATACAACTGTTGCATAAAATACAATTTTTACATGAACTCCGTGAGTCTCAGACATATTAAAATACATACGAAGCGGTATACTCATACTCACGTCGTAGAAGTCGAATATCTGATAGATTTGATGAGGAAAAAAACGCTCTTGGAAGCATATAATTTCGTTTATTGTATATTGTTATCGTATATCAATATCACTCGACATGTTTCGAATCGGTTCACGATACATCATCATCGTTCCTTACTTATCAAAAGAAATTCGTGATTCAATCACAGACTACCACTGACTCATTGAAAAGTTGCCTTACGCATACCCGTTGTATTTAAAAATTATTGTATCAGCTTTGCGCTCAGACATCAGGAAATTATAAAGACATCTAACGCGCTACCTTAACACTCGAAAACAGTCCAACATAATAAGAATAAAAGTCAGCAAATACTTTATTTCATTATCGGGGGTCACCCCATTACCGGGAGTGTCAAGGTCGAAGGGGAATCCAAAAGGGGAATTCACTTAGTTGTTGACATGCAAACCTACTTCAATGACATTAGGTAAGTTAAGTACAGTGGATGCAACAGGACATGCTTGTAAAACCAAGGGCTTAATTCGATTGACAATAAAATGTAGCCATTTGAGCGATGTGTTTAACTGTGTGATACAGCTGATGTATATAGATTTTTGCATATGGTACAGAAAAGATGTCATTGAAAGTCAACTAGATCATGACATGTATAATTTCAGACAGATGTCACTTGAAACGTCGAACACTGCCTCTGTTGTTTATCCTTCTCAACCGTATAACCCCTTCGCGGTATTTGTTACTTTCGCGACGTGTTTGCGTTGCTCTCGCGGCATTACAAGTGAATTTATTCGTTCCCGTTCTTATAGGGAAACGCTAATGTTTCCTGTGTCTTCGATTTGGTATCGTGCCCTCGAGTTCATTTAAATGTTGCGTAAGTAATCCTCACCGAGATGCCACAGCGACATCGTCGCCAGCTATTCCCGTGTCTAGACAAATCATATCAGAATATATGGAAGCTAACTTACTTAGAGACGCTTCGATACCACATGTTTATGGGATACGTATCGAGGGACCGCCCTAAACCGATTGAGGCCGGGAGTAGAATACACACACAGCGCCTTTAAGTACCACTGGCATAAATGGGATTGGAGCGTGTCCCCAGCTTGCGACTGTGGACACCCAGAACAGACCATTGACCATATAGTCCCCCTTACTAAACACGCAGGCCACTCAGGCGACTCCAAGCACATTTCCAATGCGGCAGCTGCCTACCTAAAATGGGCAAGATTCTAATTAAAGTTCTTTCTTCTTAATTAATTTAATTGTTTTTACTGGTCCAGCGTGCTTGTAATGTCATACGATTAATAAATATGGGATGCGTTGCCAAAGCGTCTTTGACTTGCAGAGCTACTCGTGAATGAAGAGCGAGAGAGTCGACATAATGCATGCTTCGAATTACGAAATTAAGGTAACCCCTCTGATCGTTGGACATCCTTCCCGACTGTACATCCCCCTCGCGGTATTTGTTAATTTCGCGACGTGCTTGCGTTGCTCTTGTGGCATTAGATAAGTGAATTTATCCAGTCTCGTTCTTATGGCGAAACGCTAATGTTTCCTGTTTACTCTTCGAATTAGGTTATGCCACTAAAAGCTGTGTAAGCAGTCCTTTCTGATGTTTATGTTATGTGCTCTTATTTGATTTGTGGTTATGTTTTGTAAAGGTGTTTTCCTTTTATTTCGTGAACTAACTCGCGGACTTCGTATTTTCTATTTCATATAGAGAATTCTCTTCCAAAATGTTTGCCGTTGATTCTTTTTTCTTTATTAGTTTGTCTATATTTGAATCACTGAGCTGATGTGGAATTCACGAAATCAGAATTAAAGCGCTAACTTCGTCCCTGATATAATTAGACAGATCAATCAATGGCATATATTCTAGATAGAGATAGGACATAATATATTGGTACATGAAGCGAACAGACAATCAGGAAACTAAACCAAAGACGAGATTTGTGATTACGGATATTTAGTTAGGGGTCATATTAATAAAGTAGACATGAAGCCATCAGCGGCGTGCAGCAGGGACAAATTTTGAATTATTCCGACACATACGTGCATTAATAGAAAAAAAAATAGCTTAAGATTCTCAGGTAAACGCCAGGGGACTCGTGCTATTTCACTCGTTATGGAGATAATTTATTGAACTTTCAAGAAATACGTCCAAAAGTTTAAACAAAAAATTAAAGGCTTTTACCAACTGTTGTAGGAGATAATTACAACATTTATCCTTATCGATTCAAAGTTGTCATAACCCATCAATACGATTCATGCACGATGTCGAATTCTAGAAATCGCAAATGTCGAATCCGTAATTTTTGACACAATTCGTTAGCTTTTCGGTTATTCAACAAAACATTATTAGAAATAGTGTTTTCCAGTGATTATTCCATTGATTTTAGTACTTCATGATCATGAGTTTTACTATACAAACATATTTAAAGTGATTATTGCTGTGTAATGAATAGATAATGTTTTAGAGAAATATGTGTACGTGTACACGTACCTTTTTAGCTCTTGTCGTAATAATAATAAGGGTCAAAAAGGTACGCGTTTCAGTTTCCTTTACTGTACATGCTTTGACCACTATGAATGGATACTCTAAATCTACGTTATTATGAAGCAGAGAATGGCAGCTCGAGGCTATTTCCAATGTCAGTTTGTAATGTAATAGTGAAATAGTGAGGCGTTTTATACATCCACGTTTGAGAGTGCGACATGTCGCGTCATTCAAAACGCTCAATCACAGCGTTGTGCGTCAGTCACGTTGACAACTCTTATGAACGTGTGACAGGGGTCTTATTAGCCCCGTCACACTTTCACCTATCTTAAATTATTTAGCTACCTATGTTATCGGTAGTACGCTTGCGCGAGGGATGTAATCGTATTATCGTGTGGTCAGCCAGGTCAGCATAATCCAATACTCCTACCTTAATATAACAGATCAATTGAGGATTTTTACACCACATACAAGAACCTATATAAAAAAACTATTGCTCATCAAAATAATTTGAAAATCCGGTTGGCTTATGAACAATGTTTCCATAGGAATTAGATATTTTAACTTTAGAATATAATTATATTATGTCTAAGAGTGAGCCCTTCGTCTTCTGTTACTTTACCATATTTCCTCTAAGGTGTCAACACGTAGTGATTACATACTCTTTGGTGTCAACTGAACAAAGCTTCAATAGAAAAAATATTCTTAAATAAATACGGAGACAGATTTAGATTTATTTTTTCATTATTTATTTCATAATAACAAATCACATTATAAATTATCCTTACTTAATTTACATGAATCTTGATATTATGGTCGGCAATAGGAACATAAATTTAAATCATAATCATTCAATTAAGTCAAATACACCATCATAACATAACTACAACAATAAAAATAGAATAATAAAATGCAATGTAAAAAGCGATATATTTCTAAATTGAAGATATAATAAAGCTCCATCGAATTAGCGTACTGCTTAATACTTTAGTGCTCATTATCTCCTGAATAAATTCGGCGTCCGGTTGAAAGGCAAACAATTACCGGAATAAACCGGTTAGGAGAAGTGTTTCCAACTAAGGAGGGTATAAAACGCATGGAGTCATACCAAAATAGTACTTAAAAATATAGACAGAGGAACCTCTTCCTTCAAAGGTCACCATTAAAAAATGTATTTTTTCGGGTACATACAATAATTATTTGTATAAAATCACAATAACCACAGTGACATTTTAGTTATGCCAAACTAGATAAACTTGGGCTTAACTAGTATATCCTGACGCGTGTATGATAACGTGGTTTGGCCGGTACGAGTATCATACAAGTATAACAATTTCAATATATGAGAAAGATAGATATTATATTAATCTATTGCTATTGCATCGTACACAAAATCACATAATATAAAACGGAAACAGAAACGAGGTGTTAGGTTTACCCTACACCAAGAATTAAAGCTACGACAGAAGAGGTTTAGTAAAAGTGTGCAACTTTTGCTATGTGACCGTAAAATGAGCAGATTTACCAAACATTTTGCAAAAATGTGGTAACACAGATTCCGGTTAAAAACCAATATAAAGTGGAATGAAGCGAACGGCTTATCTAACGGATCAGAATGAGGTGTTTTATTGGGACCCTATCAGGTCCGATCTGGTCGACATTAATTGATGGGAAGTGAAATTTTGTTGCCTACAGAATAGTACCCTTTTACGTTTGATGTGTATTGCGGATGATTTTTCCTGAAATATATTTTCGTGTTTTTCGTGATTGTATAAAATGTATTCCGTTTTATTGTTAAAAATGTTGGGAGAAAATATACGGAATATAAACTGAAACGAACAAAAATGACGGCTGATAAGGAACCTGAACAATTAATCAACCCCTAGTCAAGGTTTTACAATATACCTTTCTTGCATTAGTTTCATCAAATACTTAATCAGTTGTCAAAAGACAACTCGGAGTTATAACGGGAGTGTTAAGTGGGCACATCGGGGTCAAAAGACTATTGGCCAAGCTGGGACTTTTTGGCAATACAGATTGTAGGATTTGTGGAGAGGAGGCGGAAACAAAGAAGCTCATACTATGCTGATGTCATGTCCTTGTCAGACTAAGAATGAAGAACTTCGGCACTGGCTATCCTGAACCGAAGGAATTCCAGGCCCTGCTGTCGGGTTCCTGAGGTATATACAGGATAGATAATAAAACAACCGACTCCAGTGAAGGCCAATTTATTACTAGTTTGTGTATGATTATTACATTGCATGTTGATGTGAGTTATGTACGCACACATGCAAGTACACCTCAGTTCCATCATCTGCTATATAAAGGCAGTGGAAGAAGCCTTTAGAGTAGATGTACCACGAGGTAATTACACAAAATATTTCACTGGGACGAGGTGAATTCATGGAGACCCTTAACATTATCTAAAATATATTTTTTACACTTAGCAAAGTATGTTATAAGATTAAGCAACTTTCACGCAAAAAAACACCGTTTTGTGTTTGGTACCAATTATTTTTCTATTCTTCTTAGTCGTTCCCTCATGTCATCAGTTATCTTCCTCCACTTGGCGCCGTCAAGGGCTGAATGAGATGCCCTCTGCACAGAACCAATAGCATATTTCATGGCGTCTGTCAATCTCGGTGGCATTCGACCTCTGATACGCTTGCCCTCGGTTGGCCTTGTATGTTTTTTTTTTGAACGAGATTGTGCTGGTTATCGCATTATATGCCCGAAAAACTTGACTATTCTCTCCTGGAGTTGAGAGCCGTTTGGTGATATTGAGGTCTCGCAATATGGAATCGTTCATTCTTAACTTTGTATTCTTCGATGGTGTTATATAAGACGTACGTTTGCGTATATAGATAGACTTTGTGTAAAGAAATCAGGTCCAAATTTTCCACCACGATATGAACCAACTAAGCCAATCTAGATAATTCTTAAGCTCTCGCTCATATATTAGCCGGCTTAACATCATCTGGCCACACTTACGCTAACGACTTACGTGTTTGGGCACGCAAAGTGCCTCAGGTTAAATGCAGCGCCACCTGCGCTTCGATCCTGGCTGATATATCGCATGTACGTATCGAACGATATCAGAATACACGCCTGGGGAGCGCTTAGGAGGTACCTAAGACATGCTGTTGCTGTTTTCTTCCAGGGCTGCATCTTTGGGTAGGTTATGTTTAGATCTTGCGCGTAAACGCACATTCAAGAGTTCTGTAATTTGCTTCAGGATTTAAAAAAAACATATGACGGAAAGCAGAAGTAGGTATAAAAAAGAATTCTTGCGGGCGCGGTTCAGACACCGCGTTTCCAACGGCTTTCCGGGCAAATACGGGTGTCTTACCTATTAGATCGCCAAAACCATCCACGGGCCATTGAATTTATCAGCATTTAAAAAACATGACAAAAGGCGGAAATTTAAAAAGAAAATGTGCTGCGGGCGGGGTTCGAACTCGTGTTTCCAGCGCCGTTCTGGGCCAATACGGGTGTTTTACATCGAAACCATGCTCGAGCCATAACGACAGTTACCCATATCTTTTTTATGACTAACTTTCGTTACACAAAAGACGCGATCGTAATGTTGTTTGTATTAAGCCTGTAACTATGTAGGTACATGTCTTTTGAAAACGACTCACGTACGACTGTACGTATCACTAAAGTAAAAATAAAAGCATCCAATACAATGCCGTGATAAATCCAATATTGCTGAATTGGAGATATCGCCATGCTCCGTCGACTGTGGCCCATATGATATTGCCACATAATGTAAGTAATGTCAGAAAGTCCTGGTATTTTTGCCATCAATTCCCCGCACAATGGCGGCAACTATGCGCTAATAACATCGTTATTTGCCGCCTGCAGTAATTGCACTTTACGATGATTTGCGGCGCTAAACTTCCACGGGAACCACATGTTGTCTGGAAGATATCACTATTTAATGTTTTCTTCGGTTTCCGCGACTGTCACACATTTAAATAAAGCAATTCGAACGGATTACATCGCGTATATTAATTATTTGACGTTTCGTCAACATTCCAGTTTCGTTGTCGAAGGTTGACCGAGAAAAACACAATGATTCTTTGTCAAAGTTACATTTGTACAAACTACGTATTTTATAAACATGAAATAAAAATTAAGTAGTCGGTAAACCTTCGTCACATTCTTGGGACTAGGTCGATTTGTGATAAAATTATCCCTTAATATTTTATTTATTCGGTGACAATCAAATGTGTTTTGGTGAAAATATGTTTTGTATAACTCGAACGTATCGATATCTCCAATGGTCCAAAAAGACATTTCCTTCATACTTATTTACCCGTTTACAAATTCAGGGTAATACCGATATTACGTTCATGTACACCAGCGTTGAAGCACTTTGCGGCATCAAATTGATATTTGACACTATCTCGCATATCGAGACATTTACGAGTGTGTATGGGATATAAATCGACCCACAAATACCCCAAACTCGTATCTTGTTCGTCTGTGTATTTGGAAGCAGACTTGTCTTTTGATACATGAAGTCCAAAATTGGGGAAAGCGTTTGCAAGGTTAAGAGGTTAGAGATGTGAGATCGGAATACATTAGTGAGTGTATTGCCGTTACGATACGGAAGATCGCTCGCGAATGATGGTACTTGATATTCAATGAGTTTCTTGTAACGCTATAAATACGCATTTATAAAAGGAGATGACGCAGTGGCGTGCACAGAGTTTTACGACAGGGTAGACACAAAATTTTGAGAACCTAATAACTTACAGAAATACTGCGGGACAGTTTTTATTCTTCGTCTTCTCAAATATCAAGCAAATCGACCATCTCTAAATAATTTCCTCTATTAACTGACGACCGCAAACAATAAACACCACCACCATTATCACAATTAAAAGAATACACTAATATTCGCTTATTTACTAGTCACCACTATCACACGTAATAATCAAAACAAACAATAATGGCGTCCAAGTATGCAAAACCTATAGGTAAAAAAATTCGACAAACTTAAATAGAACTGTTTTTGCGCTAATTAAAGTTACAAAAAAGCGCCTTTTTAAATTCGTTACATAGTCAACATCGGAAGTTCGAATCTACAAAATAAATAATAGCTAAGGAGAGAGCGAGACGGGCTACTCGTTCGGAATTGTTCGCTTAATATCGGGCGTCGCGTTATTCGCGCCTCGCTCGCACCGAATGTTCGAGTCGCGGGTCGGAAACCCTACTTCCGTAACGAAGTAAAAGACATAAGACAATGTCTTACTTCTGTATTTGTGTGCGTGAGTTTTGTTATTGTGTGCAATATTTTTATAAGAACGCACACACACGCGGTCCGTGTTACCACGAGGCACACAAATGTAAATTTAGACAGAAAATCGCCTGTCTTTACCGCATACGGCGCGTAGTGGCGCTAGTGCCGCGGAATCGTTCAAGTCAATCTACACGGAATCGACCAATACGTACGTAATTTTGGCGCACCGACTCGATAGATGGCGCGGATCGCAAATTGATTATTTTTGTACATTTTGTTTTATATAATTTTATAAAAAGGTAATGTTTGTAACAATAAATAATATATTTCGTTTCTGTAATCAACTAGGGTAGGCAGTGTCTTTTTGTCTTTATAAGGTGCACGCCACTGTGATGACGTACCTACTTTCTTTGAGTTTCCGCAATTGGAGTATACATAAAAAAAGAAAGACTTTATATTTGTATACTTAGAATCTTTTTATCGATTCATGTTTTTTTATTATGTGGTAATACCACATTTTTATTTTTATAAATAATGACACAAGGGTAAATTAGGGAAGAAAAATTGAATGCGATTCCACTACAATACAAGCGGGATTTGAACCCGCGACCTCTGCGTTTCCGGCGCATTGCTCTTCCAACTGAGCTATTTGATCCCTACGTCAATCACACCAAATCTTTCATCCCTTAATTGTTTACGCTTCTGGAGCGCCCTCTGCGTCACATATGTTTTTGAAATGCTTATGCGCATTAGCCATACCCTAGGATGTGCGCTTTACACGCACGATCCCCAATCCCCATTGCTTTACAGCAAGTGTGAAGACTGCGAGAGAGATGGCGCTGTTCTAACTATTTGTATAGAATCTTTTTGCCGATTTTTGATTTGGATTGTAGTGGATCGCATTCAATTTTTCTTTCTTAATTTACCTTTGTGTCATTATTTATAAAAATAAAGGCTTACTTTTTTTATTAACATCGAAAAATATAGGCCAGTTTAAGATAACGATTTCATCCATTAACTTGTTTGTGTGTCTACCGCCATCTTTGGACGGGATGTCCAGCTAGCTAGCTACCCCTGTACTGAAATTGGTAAAAATCTGTCCATCCGTTTCGGCGTGATGAGAGGACAAAGACAATTTTACCAACAGATAGCACTGCTGCATCACGCTGTTCAGATTTTTCCTGAATTAATGTCCGTTCTTTATAGAAAACCAATTTACAATACAATTTTAAGATTATCATAGAACCGATCAACCGATTTAATATAATTTTAGGATATTATTGTCTTACGAAAATGAATAAAACTACCGAATGTCAATGTTATGTTTGGTGTCAGGAATAGAATAAGCCAGTCAAGCCAGTGTGAATTCATTTCATATGCGATTATACCAAGACATTGTCAACCTGGGGGGGTATTCGACCAATTTTAGAGGATATAATGGAGATCTCTCCTTTTCATCGCCATCCGTCACTTTTGACGTGTGCCTACTTGACAAGTGGCGATATCCCTAGAACATCGCAACTGCGTCAATTCGGACGTGCAAAATTTTCGCTTCCTTTGTATGTGACGGCATAAATAACAGGCGCATACTTTAAATTGACCGCGTAGTACGTGAAATTAGTCCGTTACGTTTCGTTCAAAACAGAAATTTATATACATGAATAACATTTTTGACAATCATTATCGCCTTCGTATTTCCATAATTGAGATGAGATATGTCACTTTTAAGCTCATCGCATTTAGATGACAGTTCAATGGCGATATAACTGTTATCTAATAGAGATTTGACGTTTGGCGATCACTCAAATGTCAATCTCGAATTAGGTCCCTGGTAAGTTTCATCGCAACATCGTTCCCAACCCAAACAACCCTTCTGAAATTAGTTAATTTATACTTCTTTTATACTTTACAAAGTCCTTGGGTCGACTTGTGTTTCAAGCGATACAAATTTTGAAACTTCGTCCCAAGTATTTGCCGAATTGCACACGGACCCTTGAAAGAAACTCAAAGTAACATAATAGTAACACTCCAGTGTAGTTCTGTTGTTTCTCCTTGTAACGTAGCCTGGCGTCGTATTTTGAACTCTTCTGGTACTGGAAGAAGGTTCTTTTGTTGCTAAATAATCGTGTGGACTCAGGAAACCGGTTGAAGTTTAGATAAATGTGGGCACTGGTAGGAATTAGCGTTTGTGTGAGCGTTGCGTGTACAAGTCGAGGAGATCGCAGAGGTAACCTAAAACATTTCTTGAGAGCTTGAAAGAAGGTCTTTGTGCATTACTGTATGTATATACAGTAATGCTCTTAGGTAAAAAGCCTCAAAAGGTACACCTACATGTATATGTAGGTGTACCTTTTGAGGCTTTTTACGACTCAAAAGACCCAAAAGGTACACACATACTCGTACTTACAGTAATGCACAACTTATACGAATTGTACGACTACAACGAGAAAAGGGTTTACATGAGTGAACCGCAGCCAGTGCCTTTTTTAAATCGTCGAATGATTCGTTTGTGTGGTGGTGAAAATATAAATTAAAAATCCGATCAAGGCCAATCACTGAGGGTTCCGTTCATACTATAAAAGCGGTTCTGTACGTATATTGCTCCAACCACAGAACGAAAAGATAAACTGTACTGATCGACTAAATTAAACAAAGTGATCTTATTAAGGGTGCCGATTTTGCCGGCTGAGGCACGGAATCCTAATAAACATCACTTAACGATTGTTGACCTGTAATTAAATTTGTGTAATCAGAGTAACATACAATTTTGGTTACAATAGCCCTAAAAAAACAGAAAAAACAGCCGAAAGACGTTCATTGCGAGGCAACAGCCTCGTCCTAGTATCCGCCACATCAACCGCTTGTGCGCCGCCCTAATCCAACGGCTCCCGTGATCCTGACCAGATCGTCGGCCCACCTTGTTAGGAGCTACAGTTTGCGTCTATAGGACGGTCTTCATTCAATCAACTTTTCTTCGTCGCTAAAACCAATGATCGTTAATTTAAACATACAAATAATTTTCACTAAAATTCCAATTACAGTATTCGTAAATATACCAACACATTGGGATGGCAGATCAAAAACTGCTTTGTTCGAACTCAGCAATACTTAGTACACATACGTTATAGAAAATATGGGAAAGCTAATATGGGGTGAGTTGTGGGCCCCGCGGCGCGAACTTTCTAATCGATAGCAATGTTTATGACTGCATTAAATCTAGAAGCTTCGGGACCGTCTAGACTCGTTCCGGAATGTTCTACGGGATTGGGTCATTGAAGGTACTATTATTGAGGGAACAAGCTTAAAAACCAAATGAATAAAGAAGAAAAAAAAAAGTAGGTATTAGCCTTTCATCAGTGCAAAGACAAGTGAGTTCCGATTTTTATTAACTAGGTGTACCGCGCGGTGTTACCAGCTCATCCCACAGGACACAATTTTTTTGGGATAAAAAGTAGCCTTTGTGTTAATCCAGAGTGTCAGCTAACTTCATATCAAAAATTACTAAAACGGAAGCTGTTGTATGTGCGTGAAGAAGTAACAAACATACACACAATTACACTCACAAACTTTCGCCTTTATAATATTAGTGTGATTTACCAAACGCCTACAACGCCCAGAGGTGAGCCGACGATAGTTTGTGAGCCATGGAGGCCTCGGAATGCGATCACTCCTGTACTCCCACAGAAAGTCCGACTCACTGGTAGTGAGGGCTAAAAAGCCATGATACAGGTCAGTAATAACGGTTTAACGGCGAATAACGGTCTGTGTAAGAGCGGTCATCGTTAAGATTCTTGGGGAAGGCTTTTTCTCAGCACTATGTATTTTAAAGGCAATTATAGTGATGATAGATATCCTACATGATTGCTTACTTACTAGGAAATTGTATGAGGCATTATAGTAACTCAGAATAATGGAGCTTACAGACAAATAAATATTTACATAGGTATTCTGAACTCTACAAAACTGTAAAATAAAACCAACCCTTTTAATCTATCAGTAAAGAAGTAAAAGCAACCAAAAGGCTCTGGAAATCCATAAATTAAAGAAGGCAAAGACTCCCCCAGCGCCTGGCGAGTCCAACTTTTGTACCATAAATTTGGTGTGAATGTTAAAAGGTGGCTAATGCACCAAATGAACAACGCCGACCCGCTGCACAATATCACAGCACACATAACGGAACAGTAAAATAAATGCTCACAAACATACCGAGAACGTCATATGGGCGAAGTGGATGCACATTCTTTCCTATATCATACGATAATTTGGCGTTTATGATATGAGGTGGCTAATGCCCCAGACTAACGTCGCCGACAGTAGAATATCACAGCACACATAGCGGTGGAACAGTGAAACAAATGATACGAACGTTCAGACTTATGGGAAGATTTCACGAACACACACGTAACGTAGTAAACACAGAGGTAACTTGTGCTAGGTATAGCTCAAAAATCTCTAGATTTTTTATTTAATATCACAATTTGATATTAATGGATGGCTAATGCACCAATTGAATAACCCCGACCCACTGCACAATATCATACTGCCGTGCTACGGTAAAAAGCCGTATCTTACTATGAAATCCATACAAAGATACGACCTTTTAACGTAGGACGGCAGACACATAGATGTCGAACAGCAAATAAACAGATAAAAACGTATTGAAAAATGACATGAGAAGGATGCAAGCGCACAAGCGAAGCGTAGGTAACTGAAACCTTTTACGGATTTGTTTATTCAATTTTCACCTCACCAGCTCAAACATGGCGGCTTTACTGCGAGATAACAGTGAACAAAATGCGATTTTGTTTCGAGCGTGAGTAGAAAGTAGCTTTTTAATTTTTTCAATATCTGACCACGAATTGTCATTCTTCAGCCAAAGGTTAATTATAAAATTCTAATCATTTGAATCTCGATGCACTCTGTTTCTTTCATATGTATATAAAAGAGAGGGATAGAAACTTACCAATTTAAAATTCTATTTTCGAATCCGACCTCGATTGAGATACGCGTTATATCAAAAAAATCATTAAAAACACCCGAAAAAGTTTTAATTGCAACGTATTTTTTTTTCTTTATTATATTTATATTTAACGACCGAATATTAAAATTATTGTGCCTTTTATATAAAACAATAGATCATTGCTCAAATAAAATAAGATTTTTGAACTTATTACTTATTGTAAATATAATAATATAATTTATAATTTCACCATCTATCATAGATGCATATTTGAAACGTACAGTCCAGTTCATTTACATCTACACACTTACGAGAACAAAAATATCTGAACACGATCACACGACCCTATTGTCAGGAGCATAAAATCGTGTTCAAATATCTTTGTTCTCGTAAGTGTGTAGATGTAAATGAACTCGACTGTACCTTAAAAAATATTGAGTTCATATTGTAATTGTTATTTTCTTTTGCATTTATTTTGTTTGGTGTTTTAGGAGTAAAAATATTAATCAATTTATAAACAAAATCTCGTAATATTATATGTATTTATAAATAAACACGTCATGTATCTGGTAAATCTTCCAATTTGATCAAATAATGACAATAACCGTGTTGGTTAGTTGATTATAATTTCAATTAAATTAGATTAATTTTTAAGCAGCACTTATCTATTTTGTGATTAATAATATTATTGAAATCAGCAACAACGACTATAAACATACGTTGGAAGAAAAAACACAAAATGTCGAATATGTTCTCGCTGATGAGGTGAAAAGTTGTGTGTGCTACACGAGAGCAAAGTTTTTTGCATCTCGTGCTGTTGAGTCCCTCGCTACACCGAGGATTCTAACATAGAATCACTCCCTATGCTCGTGATTCAAACGTAAAATCCTTCGCTTGCTCGGGACTCAAAATCAGCACTCGTAACAAAAAACAACTTTGCTCTCTTGTTGCACAAATAACTATTTCAATAGGCGTGGCGACGACGGCTCAACTTAACTTACCTACACATGACTATGAGTAGTTACGAACGCGCGCTGATTTTGCGGAAAGTGGAGCTAGTTCACTGGTGCGCTCTGGTGTGTAGGATATTAGCTTCAGCGTACAGTCAAGGAAATTGAAACAAGTACCTTTGGCTCTTGTCGTAATGACGATAAGGGCCAAAAAGGTACGCGTTTCAGATTCCTTGACTGTACGTTAGCTCGTGTTGCCTAAGGAGAGTAAGGAAGCACATTTACGCGCGTAAACGAAAAAATATCTGCCGATGAGGCGATGACTACAGTCTGACCTAACCGAAGAGTAGAAATTAAAAAGTAGCAATACTGTAGTGTCGTCCCCTTGTTCTTAGATTGATTAGAACTTTTTAATTTCTACTCTTTTTGTCAGACTATATTCACGTGCACGCAAGAATACCTAGTTAAATTTTGCCATGTCATTCCTATTTTGTCAGTCAGCTTTTTGTATACAGCGTGGAAAAAAATACGGGCCTTAAAAAAGGAGCAATATTTCTTTAACACTTCAGCCCTATTAAAAGCCCTCTAGCACTTCGAAGCTACTTTTATTAAGCTCAGCTCTAAAAATAACTCCGGAGCTTTAAATTTAAGGCTAACAGGTAGGCGTCTTCAGGATCACTAAGAGAGGACCATTTTCTTTTCCCTTTATTTAGCGTCTTTGAATCCTTAATGATTATGTCAGTCAGTAAAGTAGGTAACCTATATTTCGTAAAATTTATGGGTTGTCCGTATGAAGTGATTTAGATGTGAAAAAACGCCTTTACTTTAAAGCACGAATAAATGCAATGTAAAACCAACAACACACGCTAATACTCAGTGGATAGGACGTGCAAGGAATAGAAAATCAAAAATACCCGTTAGCCCGCTATGAAATACCGCGTAAGTCCTAGGCATTATTAGAAATGCCAGGACGTCTAGATATCCCGGGCAATATGCCGTCACACGTCAGACGCACTCTTGTTTGTATTGCAAATAATATAAATCAGGTAGGTACTACCTATACAGGATGATCAATCGAAATGGGTCAGTAGGGAGAAAACGAAAACTATAAGAGATAGGGAAATCAGATCTTAAGAATTAAACGTCGATTTTAGATTAAATAGAAACTGTATTAAAAAATTTTGCCGCCTGAAAACTATTTTTTTTTGCGTTTTTGTGTATTAAATTTTTTTGCCGCCTGAAAACTATTTTTTTTTGCGTTTTTGTTAATGGCGTGGCGATACGACCAGTCCGTCGCGAGTATGCCGCAACGATTTGCTACGGACATGCGCCGATTTTGCCTGAACAAAGGCAGAAGGCGAAACCGAGCAACCACGTAGACTACTAGCGCGATCCGCCGACCGCACTGACATAACAGATTACATTAGACTAACTTATGAATGTATGTGTACCTAACGTTCCAATGTATATAAATCCCATATCAAAGTCATAATGCTAAGGAAATGTTCCAATATAAAGGCGGACCTTTAACGAAATCTTAGCTTTAATTAAAAGTTAGTGTCGGAGTGTGAATCATATTCACGGCTCCGCTCCGAACGGCCCCCGCGGGGAGCATCAGACTACCTCCTGTTTTTCCTTACTCCCTAGTACTCATAGTTGGATGCAATTTTAATGTCACGCCATTTTTAGGTCAAAGACTTCCGAACTGCTTTGACTTTTCCAGGCAATGTAACTAAATAGCATTCGATTTTGGATAAAAACTGTAACAAAAAGGTCGCTAAGGTGTAAAAACCTTTCAAATAAACAATGCAAAGATCGACACACGAAGCATAAGGAAAAAATCGAAAGGTTGGTTGGAGTTCGGGTAGCGAAGTGGTTAACGCACTGGACCGGCAATCCAGAGGTACCGGGTTCGATTCCCGGTCTCGTCCCCCAGGTAACTCACTTAAATTTATCTTTGAGTTTAATGTAACAAACATAATTATTCGATAGTATTTTCGGATCCTTAGTTGCTGTTATTTTTTTAGTTTGTATTTCTTATTATCGGAATCTCTGAATCCTAAATGACAATAAGGTACGTAACCTGAACTGTTTTGATTTTTCCTGGTAGTGTAACAAAATAGCATCTATTTTGGATAAAAATTGTAACAAATATATTTGATAGTATTTTCGGATCCTTTGTATTTCTTATCATTGAAATCTTTGAAACCGAAACGGCAATAATCTAGGTAGGCACTTAACCTTTTTAGTAGGTATTGAATAATATCTCCGCAAGTCCACATCTCCATTAAAACATTGTGCAACTCGTCAGCGTTTATATTAAAATTTTATGTAATAAATATGCTTATTTATTACAGTAGCCGGCAAACAACTTGAACCAAAATGGCGGATCTGCGCATGTAAATTTGTACGTAAATCGGCTACTGCGCAGTCAAGGTCACGCTCAAGTTGTTTGCCGGCTACTGTACTTTGAAATTTTAACCTCGAAATAGTATTTTATGCAACCGCTGTATAACAGGGGGCAAAAAACGCGAGTCGCATGGGTGCGAGAAAGATGCCACGAGCGTTTTTTGACCTACTTATACAACGTTGCATGCAATACTTTTTCTACGACTCGACATTTCATAAATAAAATGCAAATAAACAACAAATAAAATAATTACATATTCCCACAAAATTAAAAAAAAGAATAGTCTCTGATAACCTGTCAAAAAAATATGAACTTATACATAAAGGTATACATTCACTGTACTAAACATCCATGCACTGAAGATAAAACTTTTTTTTAAGTTGTCAGCAATGCCTTGGTACGATAAGTTTTTTTTTAATTGCAAATTGTGTGAAGGCAGCTGTTTATCTTGTAATCTGTGGTACTAAGTGATGCTTTTTTGGCGACATTATAACATCGTTTAGCAGTGTTTTTTTGGGCAGTAGAGTATAGACTTATACAGACTTTCATAATTTATGTCTTTATATTATTTAGAGTTAGTAACTATATAAATGACAGAAAAAAGTACTGGAGTAGAAAAATATATAAATGATAGGGTGCCTACACTGAACAATAGGAACTACGAAATTAAGGTGTACATTAAAGGCATTATACTTCGTATCCCTTCGAAGACGATTACAGTTTACAAAGCAGCAATACATGGTATGATGCCGTCCTTGTCACACTTTTAGAGACCGTATCTATAGAAAAAAATAACCGGTCCCGATTATCTATCTCTCTCTCGCATCCCCTGCCCCGGCGCCCATTTGGGCTGAAGTAGTCGCCATTACATATTTTGGTGTTGTCCGAGTCACACGTAAAATTATTAGTGTTACCACTAAGTGTAGAATTGTTTCGCGTATAATGAGCGGAAGAAAAAGATATCGAGAAGATGATGGTTACGAAGAGCTTATGTTGAAGATAAGAAGATTAGAGAAGGAGGTTATGAAAAAAAGTCGACGACAAGTATTCTATAGTTCGGAGTGCGATTCGGATGAGGATTTTTCCGAATATGGTAAGTGAATACAGCTGTTAAGCTGTCTAAATATCACGCTATACAGAAATTAAATCTCCGCGTATATCGCGTCGAGATAACGGCTCCACGTATATCGTGTTGAGCGCTTACCCCCATAATTGTTTTTTTTTATAAAAAACTTGAAATTATGGATGTTTTGTTTTATTTGCTCCACATATATTGTGTATGAGCGTAAACCTAAGATTTTACCTATATGGAATAATCTTAATAATAAATACAGATACCTACATAGACATTTGCTAGATGACCCTTGTCTAAGGGTCATATTATGCTTTTATGCTTCCACTAACAGTGGTTTTAATATCCACATTACAGACAACGTCCCTATCGAGCAAGTCGAGGACGCGTCCCTAGATGAAGCGGCGTCACCATCGGAAATAGCGAGCGCGCTGCCGGCCGCCACGCCCGCCGCCACCGCGGCGTCGCCGGCCGCGGCACCTGCGCTGCCGGCACTGCCTGCCTCGCCTGTGCTGCCAGTACCTCGACAGGTTGAAGCTGTACAAACAGAAAATGATCCGCCAGATCTAGATCAAGAAATCCTAGATATCTTAGGAGACGATCCCTCTGCGGAGAAATCCTTTGGAGACGATCTCCATAAAGATATCGCTTCCAGATGGAAACATATCTTGGTCAACGGCCTTGACAAAGAAAAAAGGACCGCTTTGCTAAAGATTTACTTGCCATCGGAGAACTGTCCAGCAATGAAAGCGCCGAAACTCAATCCCGAAATAAAAGCGGCGCTGACAGAAATAAATAATAAAAAAGATATTTACAGCCAGTCAAAACAGAATCAACTTACTAGTTGTTTAGCGGCCGTAGGAAAAGCGCTGACTATGGCTTTACATAAAGATAATAATATTTCTCAGGAAATTATAAAAACACTCAGCGACGCTGGGCGACTTTTATGTGATTACCACCATAAAGAATCGGTGTCAAGAAGGTATTCGGCTATGAACACCCTGACAAAATTGACTAAGGACACAATAAAAAATACAAAAATTGATGAATTTTTATTTGGGTCCGATTTAGCCGAACAATTAAAATCATCGAAAGCGATATCAAAATCTGGATCAGAAATGAGGCCACCAGCCGCTGGAGCATCGGGTCTAAGGAATAAACAACCAAGCACAACGACATCTGTAGCTGCACGTCGCGCCCCAGCTTTAAACGCGCGGGAGGTTCGGCGGGCGCCGGCGCCGGCCGCCGAGCCGCGAGCGAGCCCCGCCCCGCGCCGGCCGGCCGCGGCCCGCCATGCGCCCAGGACCAGGGAAGCGCCGCGCTACCGCTCGAGGAGAACTTGACTTCAGATCCGGAGGTAAATACTCCAGTCGCTGGTCGACTGCAGTATTATTATAATCAATGGCAATGCTTAACTAAAGATCGCACAATTCTTTCGTGGGTAAAAGGTTATAAAATTCCCTTTACTGCAGAACCTATTCAACATAATTTGCCCACAGAACCATATCGCTCCGATGCCGAGAACGCAATCATAGAATCTTGTATAATAGATCTACTAAACTGTGGGTTTATTTCCAATTGTGATCCATGCCCGAACCAATACTTATCACCGATTTTTACAGTTCCAAAATCAAATGGAAAACACAGGTTTATCCTAAATTTAAAATCATTAAATAAATTCGTTCATAAAGAGCATTTTAAAATGGAGGATTACCGCACGGCTTTGAAACTTATAGACTGTAATTATTTTATGACTACCCTCGATTTAAAGGATGCATATTTCCTCATATCTATCGCTCCGGAAGACCGAAAAAAATTACGATTCCAATGGAAATCCAATATCTACGAGTTCAATGTCCTCCCGAATGGATTATGCACTGCTCCATATTTGTTTACCAAATTATTAAAACCTGTATTACAGCACTTAAGACTTTCGGGTTACATGTCAGTTAATTATTTAGATGATTTCTTGTGTATCGGCACCACGTACCAGGAATGTTTTAATAATGTTATCGAGACCAAAAAAATGCTGGAATCCTTAGGATTCTTAATTAACTGGTAAAAAACTGAACTTGTACCCAGTACTTGTTGCAAATTTCTTGGATTCCTGTTTAATTCGTCTGATATGACCCTTTCCTTGCCGCGAGAAAAGAAAACTCGTATAAAAGATTTTGCACAGTATTTATTAGGTATTAAAACATGCACCATTAGAAAGCTAGCTGAATTTTTAGGACTTCTTACTTCAGCATGCCCAGCTGTGAGCTATGGTTGGGTTTACACCAAACTTTTAGAAAGGGAAAAGTTTTTAGCACTTAATTACACCGTTAATTATAACAATAAAATGCAATTACATCCTTATTTAGCTGATGATTTTAAATGGTGGATAAATCATATTGATAGTGCTTTCTCACCCATTCAAAGAGATAGCTACGTTTTGGAAATTTTTAGCGACGCCTCGCGCACCGGCTGGGGCGTAGCCTGTAATGACGAAACTGCTAGTGGTAACTGGAATACAAAGCAGTTATTACACCATATAATTTTTTTAGAACTTAATGCTGCTTTTTATGGTTTGAAAATATTTGCATCTCATTTGTTTGACTGTAATATACTATTACGGATTGACAACACCACTGCCATTTCTTACATAAATAGAATGGGTGGTATACAGTTTACACACTTAAATGAGTTATCACGTGATATTTGGCAGTGGTGCGAGTCCCGTAATATTTATATTTTTGCATCATACATACGATCAGCGGATAATGTTGTTGCCGATCACGCTTCTCGTCAGTTAGCAGTTGATACGGAGTGGGCCTTAGCTGATTACGCGTTTAATCAAATTAAAGATGTATTCGGCACTCCGAATTTTGATCTCTTCGCGAGCATACAAAATCACAAATGTGAGAGGTATGCTTCGTGGAAGCTTGATCCTCAATCGGAAGTAATTGATGCCTTTACTTTCAATTGGAAAGATATATCATTTTATGCATTCCCTCCTTTTTGTCTAATTGCCAAGGTTATAAACAAAACTATAGTAGACAAAGCTGAAGGTATTCTGGTTGTGCCATATTGGCCGTCTCAGCCTTGGTTCCCTATGTTTCGTAGATTAATAATTTCGCAAGAATTATACTTTGATCCTCACCCGAAATTATTATATGCTCCTTTCAGAGAAGTCCATCCACTCCACGCGGAACTTACCCTGGTGGCAGCGAAATTATCCGGCGTTCGTTAATCAAGCGTGGTGTCCCAAGCTGTTCCTTAGATTTACTTATGTCATCGTTTTCGGAAAATACAATCAAACAGTATAATTCCGCTTTAAAATCATGGTGGATTTTTTGTAACACTCATAGTAGCGAAAAAAATTATTTAAATGCTGATTTATCCCAGGTTCTATCATATTTAACTGCTCGTTTCAACTCTGGCGCTAGTTACAGTACACTGAACACGGCCAGATCCGCCTTATCACTTATACTAGGCTCTAGTGTCACGTCTCATGCCTGCGTTACTCGACTACTAAAAGGCGCATTTAGATTAAAACCGTCTGCACCTAAATATGAAAGTACCTGGGATCCTATGATTGTTATAAATTACCCAAGTAATTATTTCCCCCATGAAGATCTTACATTAAAAGATTTAACATTAAAAACGGTAACTCTTATAGCCATTGCCACCGCTCAAAGAATTCAAACGATAAGCTTGATTAAATTAAGTAATATAATCTATAATGATAATGCTATATTGATAAAAATTGTTGATTTAATAAAAACCTCCAGGCCTGGGACTTATCAGCCACTCCTGAAACTTCCTTATATAATTGAGAATCCGAAAATATGTCCAGCAACGGCATTAAAGTCATATATACAAAAAACGAGCTCATTCCGTAATAATTATGACCGACTCTTTATTAGTTTAAGAAAACCACATAAAGAAGTCTGTTCGCAAACTTTAAGTCATTGGGTAAAATCAACCCTACAAAAGTGCGGTGTTGACATTTCTACGTTCGGCGCGCACAGCACGCGCCACGCATCTACGTCAGCCGCGTGCAGACGGGGCGTCAGTTTACAGGCGGTTCGACGAGCCGCAGGCTGGAGTCAATGTTCAAATGTTTTTCAAAAGTATTATCAAAGAGAAGTAATATCTACTGATACTGGAAACGATTTTTTTAATTCACTGTTCTCTTAAAGCATAGATAAAAATCGCATATGTAAAAGTATATTTAAGTACATAATGAAAATACATATTACCTACCTCTTTTGTTGTAGTGTCGAAATATATATTAGAAATAAAATACATATGTTCATTTCTAATCTACCTGAAATTTTTTATCACTTTAAACATCTGCTTTGTAAACTGTAATCGTCTTCGAAGGGATACGAAGTATAATTTAGAATTAAACGAACTTACCTAGTGAAGTTCGACTTCTAATTATACGAGTATCACGAAGAAGACGATTACATAACACCCACCCTTACCCTGAATGGTTTAATAACTCAATTACCCCAATTAGGACAAAAAATTTCAGAGTCAACTTTTAACTTAATGACGACTACTTCAGCCCAAATGGGCGCCGGGGCAGGGGATGCGAGAGAGAGATAGATAATCGGGACCGGTTATTTTTTTCTATAGATACGGTCTCTAAAAGTGTGTCAAGGACGGCATCATACCATGTATTGCTGCTTTGTAAACTGTAATCGTCTTCTTCGTGATACTCGTATAATTAGAAGTCGAACTTCACTAGGTAAGTTCGTTTAATTCTAAATTATAAAGCGTTTAATATCATGTGCTTTATACAACACATTTCCATATTCCGCAACTTTTGGCCCTTCCAATCCTAACGTTAAACAACCACAATTTCCCAGACTTTAGTCGGAACTCAAGGCTAATATATGTCAATTGCCTCAACTTGAACCAGTCAGAACTCCAACCATACGGATCCCCCGCCTTCTCGGCAATCTACGTATAAATCGGCAGCCGAGTTCAAAACTCACAGTTTATCCCGACAAAGGACTGCCAATTGTTGTCAAATGAAGATTCAATTGCCCCACGATAAATTAGTTCGTCCGTGGGACCCGTCCTTTCATTTACACAAAACGTAGTCACCGGTATCACTAAGCCATTGTGTAGGGTGTAGATAAACGTACACTATCCCTTTATTGTTATTTGGGAATGTATTCGGGTTACCGTTTTGTATTGAAATGTTCGGAAGTCGATTGCCAAGTTGTAATTCTAGTGGACTTCTAGAAGCGAAAAGAAGTAACGTTGTTTTGAATTCACATGGCGTTATGACTGTTTAATTTTTGTGGCTGGCCGGGTACCTGCTTTCATGTGTTTGGTCCGAAATGTTTTCTAACGTGCCTAAGTGGCCATTCATATAATTTTGGGATGGTTGGGCCCCTATAGCTTAGTTGGGTTTAGAATAATAATAACTGTCGGACCCTTTTTGATAAAAAAAATGATTAGGGGTGGTGGTCACCCAAGCGCTTAACCACGTGTTAAAAGTACTACACCTGGTGCGCGACTTTTAACGATTTTAGTATTTGAAATAAATACCTACTCGTTTAGAACGGTATAATATTCAATATCAATTTATGAACGTCAAGAAACCAATAGCCAACGTAAAATAAAAGAAGAACCTACTTACTGGCTCGTCATCATAAGTACTAATGCTACAGAAACATATTAAACTAAGCCTCTCGTTTTTTCAGGTAAATTTAAAGTCTGTCTAAGTCAATCATTTAGATTTTTTCTTTATTATGCTACATGTGTAGGTATTTTAACACTTTCACGAACAGTAGGTACGCCACGAGGCTTATAAAAAGACCCTTGTTATATGATACAACGTTGGTGGCTGATTGGTTGGTGGTTGAGAAAAGCACTTCTAGCATCTCTATTTGGCCCTATGGTTGACTGGTAGAGAATGCCATATGGCATAAAGTCCGCCATTTTTACTGACTTGTTTTGTGCAATAAATTTTAAATAGATAAAAGCACTATACATGCCTAGCCGTGAAAAGTGCCCGCCGGCTTCGTATCACTATCCGGCCTTCCTATGGTCGGCCGTCTATACCTAATTACCTACTTACCCGGCAAGCCCTTTTTCCCGGCGTTTGCAGTAATGTACCTACTGTAAAATTCAACAGGAGTCAATATCCCCATATGGTAATAATACTCTATCAGTATATTACCTATTCTCCGACTCCTTTGTTTGCCTAGTCAAATGTCGACAGTGACATGGTCCATTATTGCCTTCTCAGCAAACAGCAATGGCTTAAGATGCTTTTGTGTCGGACGGCAATTCTAATAGTGTCAGAATCATACCCTTACAAAGGCGGACTTAGAGTTAACACTTTAAATTGCACGTTTAGCGCTCAGTATGCTTTCCTCATATTTTTGGTGCCTCATAATTATACACCGAGGTTTTCGATGCAGAAATGATTTGACGCCTATTGTCGGGCAAAATCATTAGTGCAACTAAAACCGCGGGGTATGGTAATTAATAGAACAATAATAATAATTATGTTCTTTATTGTGCACCACATGAAAAATATTAATAACAAAGAAATAGAGCAGCCTTAAATAGGGTAACAACAGGCGGTCTTATCGCTAAAGAGCGATCTCTTCCAGACAACCTTTGGATAGCCGAAAAAGTCGAAGGATAGAATGATAATTTGAATCGATAATCTAACTACTAATCGGACCGATTTTTATGCAATTTTCAAGGCAAATTTTCTTTTCATCGGATTGAAGTGAAACTTTGGTAGGGTTCAGTTATGTAAAATTAATAAAAAAATATTACTGTAAAAAGAAAACATTGTACTTTAACCAGAGATCGTGGGACACTCGTATTAAGCTAGCTAAAAAATACGAAATTCCCAGTACTGCCATACTAAAATTTCCCGGTAAAAAGCCATGTCTACATTACCTAATTCACTCCGGGATTCCGGAAGCAATATGAGTACGACAAACAAATCTAATGAGATTCGTTTTCAAATATTCCGCGTAGGTATACTCAATCACAAATTTCGATATGACTGATATCGGAAACGAACTTGTTATCCATTGTGTCTAAAAATAAAAATGTTACCAAATCGACATTGTTATAACAAAAATTCTGACAAGTAATTATAAGTTCATTCGAGGAGTATAAACTTTCAAAAAAGTTATTTTCACGATTAGTTCCTAAAGGCGATCAGACGGCTAGATAAAATAAATAAATGTTAAGAGGCCTTTTTCCTTTTAATTTTTTTTTTTCATATTATGACAAATATATTGATAAATTCCACCAAATTTTTGAAATGAATAATACTTTTCCCCGAGTTCTAGGTAGTAACATAGCTATTTCATGCTTATATTGCGTGCAGTCGAAAATAAGTTGAAGAAACTAATTTTCCGCGTGAATTTTGACAAATTCGAGTAGTTTTTGAAACAAAAGTTATCAATGAAAGATTCAAATTGTAAGTTTCAAATATATACCAATAAATCCCAATAGCCCTGTTCTAGGTAGTAACATCAATAAAACTAACAGCTTCAAATAATGGCTTCTCTTTGTTTAAATTTATTTGACGAGCCGGCGGTCCAGGGTTCTAATCCCGCCTAGGGCAAATATTTGTGTGATGAACTCCAATATTTGTTACTGGGTCAAGGATGTTCTTTATTTAAGTAGGTATTTATATATCCATACTCCATACTAATATTATTAATGCGAAAGTGTGTCTGTCTGTCTGTCGCCTCTTCACGCTTTCACCGCTGAATCGATTTAATGAAATTTGGCATAGAGATAGTTTAAGATCCGAGGAAGGACATAGGATAGTTTTCATCCTAGAAATTATACCTAAAAGATTAAAAAGTGAGTGAACATTTCTGTTGGGGTGCGGTGATCCTGTAGGAAATGTAATTATTAGACCAAAAGTACAATTGCTCTTACATTTGCTTAGGCGCTTTTAATAATCCCTTTTATCAAGTTCCACGCGTACGTAGTCGCGGCCA